>CM032233.1:77275000-77345000 GCA_019009955.1 Riptortus pedestris
TCTTTACCATTTTCATTTTTCGAGAATTAAATTGCCGAAAAATTATCCATTTCCGATACGCGTGTGTTGAGTTAACTCCCACCTTCCTGTGGCGACACGCTCATTCTATTCACTCTTCGTGCCGAAATAAGAAGCTTATGGAAATAGAATATGATACTTAAGATGGACAGGAGAGTTGCTCTGAGTGAAACTCATGAATAAATGATGAGTTCACGTATCTAGCATCAAGTTTTATATACTGCTCATATTGTATTGCACATTAGTCTATGGTATTATTCCAATCTCTTTAAACCATGCAGCATCATTATGTCTTCCCTATGATGAAATTATATTAACTAAAGTAGAATACAATCGAATGCTTTACTACGTTTATCAAATCTGAAGAGAAAGATGAAAAAACACTTTATTAAGGAATTAAGTGTGCCTGCTGGGACCGATGGTGAGTAGCTGACTACACAGATAAATCATTAATCACATGACAATAAAACAAAACAAATAAAAGTAAATGTTAATGAAACAAAATTTTGTGACAAACTAAAGGTAATAAGTTTGTCACAAAAATTAAGCCAAAAAAATATAATGAGAATGTAAACTTAAAATATAAAGGAATAAAAAGTAAAACGAAAAGGATAAATAAAATAAATAATAAAAAAACAATGTCTACATACACACACACATAAATATATATATAATTGTAACGTCTGTCTGTTTCATATGCCATAGACAAGATACCTGTAATTTGTGGCTTTGGTGCCTCTTTGTTTTTTTGTTACTTTTTCACTCATAAACGGCAGAACCGAATTTTATGAAATTTGGTACGTTTGGCACAATTACCCATTAATGCTCTTTGAGACGAACAGGAGTGGTGTTTTAAGGGAGGCCTGAAATTAAAAATGGCGATTATTCGTTTCCTATTGGTTTTTCGGCAAATGTGCACATAACAAAAGTTCTCTATTTTGATATTTAAAGCAACATTTGTTATGCAAACTTTTGTCTTATAACGAACTGTAAATGAGATAAACGCTAAATACTATAGCGGATGTCAACAATTTTATTTTGCACAAACGACTAAACGGAACGCAACGAAACTCTGTATGTGGGTTAGTATAAAACTTCCTTGATTATAAGCTATATGA
This sequence comes from Riptortus pedestris, assembly GCA_019009955.1. NCBI lineage: Eukaryota > Metazoa > Arthropoda > Insecta > Hemiptera > Alydidae > Riptortus > Riptortus pedestris. The sequence continues at coordinate 77,276,137 of CM032233.1, forward strand.
ACATCTTTAGAAAAGAGCAGTATGTGGGGGTTATAAGGAATGTCTGGTATGAAAAGATTCCGATGTTTAATTTTCTATTGGTTTTTCGGAAAAAAAGCACACATCCAACGTCGTTTATTTTGTTATTTAGAGAAGCATTAGTTATATACACTTTTGACCAATAATGTTTTGAACAACGAATTTGGATTGAATAGTTAACTTAACGGTTCATTTGACAAACTCGGCTAAAGTTCATCGATTGCCCAGAAAGCTTTAAAATTTAATAAAACTAAAAACTCAGACAGCCTTGTATTAAATACCTTTCAAACTCATTATTCTGCCTAAATATTTCCCTAGCAAAGCTAACCTAGTAATGACCCTCAATAACTACGAATGAATGTAATCCATGATTATGATTAATATTGTCCACGATATTTTCATCTGTGAAGAAGGGTTGATCACAAAATATTTTTTTCTCTTTTTAATCTTCAGGGCTAAAAAATTCTATAAGTTCGTTTTAGTTGCCTAATATTCAGATACGTGTCCCAAACACGGAGACAGGTAAATGTAAAAATATTGTGCACATAAAAACCTTGCCAAGAATACCGTCATCATTCGGCCTCCAATGATTTCCCGAGCGAAGCCGGGGTACCTGAGCTAGCATATATATATATATATATATATATATATATATATATACACACACATACATATTTTACAAAAATCAATAATAATTTAATACTATATATAATTATGATTGTTGATTATTCATAACGAATCCAAGATAATTCATCCCAACTTTCTTCAACAACTCTGCAGTGTTTTTCGGGATGGTTCTTCTTGATCCGAACAATAGACCCCCGACCTTAAACTTACGATGTCCAAAAACTTCGACAAATTTGTCTTTATAAAATTCCATTCATTCTTCATAAATGGAATAATATTCATTTTGTACCTTTAAAAATTGGTCCTCGTCTCTCCATTCGTATCTTATTTTAGTCTTTCGACGGTACAGACTTCTACTAAGACTACTTGACAACAGATCTAAACTATCACTACACAACAAACAACTGATTTATACGACAGTACTCCGATCCAGAATACTCGGCAAAATTACAGATTCCCCATTTTACGTATCCAATTTAACTCTCCATAACGACCTCAACATTCCTTTTGTACATACCCTCGCCAAATCCCGATATCAGAAATTCCACTCTCTCCTTCCCGCACATCCTAATCCTCTAGTCACTTACAACGCAATGTTCCCTCCATTGTGGGTATTGACAAATGGACAACTTCCCACCTCAAGACAAAAATCAAGCCATTCTTATTATCATATCATTTGCTTGTAATATTTAAATGTCTTTGCAAATAAACGAATAAATATTAAAAAAATAGTGTTTATTATTAAAGCATATTTAGTCTCGGGGAAAAGGGCAATGTCAGCGTACCTCGTAACTATTTTTTTCCAAATTTATCCTCTGACGTAAATCTTGAATCCACGTTTCAATTCCATTTATCGATGTTTTTATAATTTTGTGAAGTGATAATAATGCTTTCAATGTGTTCTGTTAAGTGGCCACCAAAAATGAAATTATACCAAAATGTCCGCCTCAAGTAAGGATACAACTAAAATATACATTCTGAACAGAAGCGTGAAAGTAAATTAGCATATTCACATCCAATAATGGACGTGCGTAAGGGGGTTCTGCCGTTGAGAACGGAAGTAATATATCTGCCTGTAACATGATAACCAACGGAATTGATATTGGATCCTGTTAAAATTTAGTAAACGTGTTCACTTTTCTCTCGCTCGTTCCTGTATAGATTTTAGCAGCTATTGAGGTTTTACTCATGATGAGATTTTCATAAAAATTTCTTCAAAAGTCCATCTACCAAGGGAATTCAGTCCGTTCAAAATTTTATAATTTTCGAAGTCCACCTTCTCTAATTCCCTCTCCTACTAGTCCGATTTCAGCCAATAAATGATTTGTTCTCTAGTTTAACATAAAATGTTAAAATAAGGAGTTTGGTAACGATCAAATGAAAATTGGGAGCGTTAGAGCATTAATATATATATATATATATATATATATATATATATATATATATATATCGTGTATTAACGCTCTAACGCTCCCAATTTTTATTTGATCGTTACCAAACGCGGTCCCGATTCTTGTTTAATGGATATGAAAACGTATTAAGCAAGAGTAACGATCAAGTTCGTTAGTGGCTGGAATCGGACCACGAGGGTAGAGTGGGTTAACATGAGATGGCTTTTTCTTCATCTCAAATATTAATCCAGATATTTGCATTTTTTTAGGTTTCAAGCACACAGTAAACTCCCACTCCTACTAATGTGATTTCCATTTCGAGCATCTGAGCCAGTAAGCATCTCGTTTCTAGAATAAATTTTAAGTCCTGTTTACTTAGGACTCTCATTACAGGAAAAATGGAGAAGATGATGTCAGATCCACTCCGTGTCCAGCACGTGGGAAATCGGCTTAGTTTAACCAGCCCCTACGTGACAGAGATTTGGTAGAGTTCTAATGGTTGGACGTGTATAAAACTGATTAATAATCAAGAAAAAGCAGGAGCACGTTTACACGTTTCCCTTAAGATCTTAGGAATTAATTGTGAATATTAATAATATTGAAATTTGGACCAATCATGTATCTGGATGACCTCTAACTGTAAATAGCGTTCATGTAATGTTAAATGTAACGGTGTTGGGTAAATATCTCCAAATAAGGGTTTTAAAATTATGTTCTTCCTCTTTACCGTCTTTGGTATAATTCTTTAAAAGTCTTAAATGAGAAGAAATATACAATTTCTTATTTTTTCCAACCTATAGCAGCGAAGTAATAAACTTTTACTTAAACAGGTTTCCCATAAGGGTGGGGTTTTCAACAATTAATAAACCTCCCCACATTATCCACTCATCTCACGTTTAAAAAAGCCCGTCACGCAGGGGCTGCGTAAACTAAGCTGATTTCCCACTTGCGTTATTGGAGGGTCCACTGAAGGCTGAAAACAAGAAGGCGCTAATAACTCGTTTGATATTTGAGTTAATAAAAAATGTATAGAGCAATAATCATAGAGCATCAGTAGCTTAACAGTATTGGTTCTATAACATTTTTCTATCCGACATATAATAACAGCGTTTTTCTAATTTCCCCACCTATTCGGAGCCCCATTTCGGCCATTAACTAATATGATTTTTAGTTTTGAATGAAACAGTTAAAAATCGAGTATGGTTTAGCACAAATAAACATTATAGAGTAAAGAACGAAGAATTTTAAATGGTGACGCCATCACACGACGTATTTGCATGCACATCACACAATAATAGGTTAATAAAAAAAAAAGCAGTCAGGGGACTGCCGGTAGAAGTGAAAACTCCTTTAGCTTTGATCGCTCAATTTTGGCATTGCTGAGAAATTTTTTTTACGAAGTCTTATTTTAAAAATATTTTTAGTTATTTATCAATAAGTAACAGTTATGTTCTATTTTACATGAAAAAATGAAATGACAAAAATAATAGTGATAAAAAATATTACAAATGCTTTACAAAAATAAGTTAAGTACACTCAGAAAAATCAATTTCTATCCATAATTTCAACAACTCTTGTAACATCATCACTGCCAGCATCATCACCAATTTCTAAAACTGATACAATCGGTATATGGTAGCTAAAGTAGGATACAAACAGTTTTGATTCGAATTTATTTAAATATCGGAATTTATTTAAATATTCGAATTTATTTATTTAAATATTCGAATTTATTTAAACTTCGGATTAAAATATCTATGAAAGTAAAAATGGTTATATAGACTTTAGTGAACGAAATGATGCTGGTTTTGTCCTCTTTAAAATGGTATGCGAACGAAAACTCTAGCTAATTTGGTTCAGGGGTTATGAAGAAAAGAAGCTCCTTTAGCTTTGAGTTGAGTACTAGCGGTGGCGGAGGCGGTGTCGCGATTTCATACTTTTTTCCTCTCCCGCAAATGCTTCCTTACGGGGTGCACAACGTGCCAAAAGAAGTTTTCACTTCAATTGTAAATAAACTATCAAATGATTAGGTTATAAAATACCATATGATTTTATTTCTAAACCTTAGTACTAGCGGTGGCGGTGACGGTGTCGCGATTTCATACTTTTTTCCTCTCCCGCAAATGCTTCCTTACGGGGTGCACAACGTGCCAAAAGAAGTTTTCACTTCAAAAACAATATTTGGTATTTAAGCTTCCCATAAAGTAGTTCATGATATAACAGCTCATTGTTCGTATGACAGAACTAGGGGGGTTTACCGAAGGCTGAAAATTAAAAAATCCGAATATGTATATGATAAAATTGATGGGAAAATAAAGTTTCAATAAGATATGTTTTATACAATTTTTCGATCCGACATATAATATCAAAGATATTTCGAATTTTCAAGATTGCTCCCCTCTAAACCTTCCCTTCCCCCCTTTGATTTCAGTCATTAACGAACTTGATTTTTCTTTTTGCATAAAATGCTTATATTGCATTTTTGGTAACGATAAAACAAAAATTATGACTAGTAGAGAGGTAACAGACATATATGTATATATATAGCTGTAAAAATAAAATTTTGAACGGACCTCATTTTCGTCATCTACTAGGTAGGACCGATGGGCATTTGACTACATTTTTCGAAAATCGCGTCATGAGTACAACTTCAATAGCTGATCCACCTCATAAGTTTCACATAAAACGTTTAAACGATGGACAGTTGTGAAATTTGTAGAAAATTTCGTGTTGAGTTCGACCTCAATAGTTGTTTTCCCTCACGGGAAATCTGCTAATTGAAGGTGAGATCAAATCTTTTATGTGTCATTTCAGACGTTAAGAAATCTGCTTAGTTAACGGAGTCTCTACGGACTGACACGTATATACCTTATAATTACGAGTATAAAAGTTCGATTCTACTACACAAACTGAAAAAAAATGTAGGCATGAGTCAAAAGATTCATTCACTTAAAAAATTAGGAAAAAAAAAAGTTACCTGTTTCAAACGAGGCATCGAAGCAAAGATGACCCTTTTTGGCCTTACCGCTGTGTCCAGGTGGGCGCATAACCGCTCGACACAAATTGCCCATGCTCCCCTCGTTCTCGCTATCCTCACTTTCTACAAAAGAATATAAAACCATGAGACAAATAAGTTTTTGAATTAATTGAAAAAAAATTCGAATATAAAAATACAAAACAAAAGAAGGGTGCTACCGCATAACTTCGTTTTTCCTTCCTTTTTTTTGAAGGAAAGTTATGCTGCCGCAGAAAGGAAGTTTTTCTACTGGACCCTGTGTAATCAAAGCTACACTAAAGAACAAATGTCCGCCATGCAGGTGCTGCGTAAACTAAGCTGATTTCCTACGTACTGGTATAACACACATGATCTCATCTCACCATATATTCTGTATTTCTATTGGGGTGGGGGTCGGTAAGTAGAAAGGAGAAGGGAGGGGGGTTACTGAAGGCTAAAAACTTGAAAGCACAAATAACTCGCTTAGTACTTGAGTTGTGTATATTGGTTCTATAATATTTTTCTACCCGTCTAAGGATAACGGATATATTTTGAATATTCAAATTCTCCTCCCTCTAAACATCCCCTATTCCTGGTCCGATTATTGCCAATCACAAAACGGTTAAATATCGAGGGTGGCATAGATCAAATGAACATTTTCGAGATAAAGACGTAAAACCTTCATTGATGACGTCGTCCCACAACGAATTTGCATGTATCTCGCATAATAAAGGTCCCATGGAAACAATATTTGATATGTCAGCTTAGAATAAAAAGGTCCATGTTATAACAGATTATAGTTATTAAGACATGAATAGGAGTGCGGGTTTACTGAAGGCTGAAAACTAAAAATTCCATTCAATATCTTGGTTGGCCTTGGTGGAAAATATTTATATAAAACATTTATGGATAATTGAGTTTACTATAAGATTAGTTCAATATACTTTTTCGATTCGACGTATAATAACGGAGAAATTTCGAATTTTCGAAATATTCCCACATCAACCCCCCCCCTCCTATTCGATTTTAGCCGTTAACAAACTTGGTCTTTAGTTTGGCATGAAATGTTTAAATACCGAGTTTGGTAATGATAAAACAATAATATATATAATTTTGAATGGACCCCGTTTTGATAATCTCCTAGGTAGGATCGACGAACATTTGAAGACATTTTTCGAAAATCGCGTCGTTACAACCAAAATAGCTCATTCCCCTAAGGAAAATCTGCTAAAATGAACGATTTTTCTTATGTACCTGCATATCGATAAACGGTTGAGAAACAAAATATTGTAATTTTCAATCTTGATTACCCTCACCACCCTGTTTTATAATACCTATACTCTGGGTTACTAGTAATATTCGAACCAAGCTCATTCGAATTCCAGTCTTTTAGTATTGAAAAGAGAACAGGGATAAAAAATAACTGACTCCAAAATAGAAAATTCTTGTGAATCGAAAAAAAACAACATAAAATTTTGAGGGTGAAAATCAATTAACAAACAATTCCACTACAATAGAAATTGCAATACTACTATACAATTTTTCATATTTAATATTCCAACCTCTGTCTGAGCATTGATTCTTTACGCACATTTTCAAGATATTTTCTTTTCAAATTGAATTGATTGTTTCAACGATTTCTGGCTACGATACGCTCTTCAAACCCGAACCGAATTGAACATAAGGTGGAATACTTATTACTGGGTCCTCAATCAAGGCTATAGGTTACATTAATATTCTTTAGGGCTGAGTAATTATATTTGTAGGGAGATAATAAATTACAAATCACAATACCCTGTTTCCGACAAACAGGTATGTGAAAAAAGTTCTTCATTCTGTAATTTGGAGTAGTTTTTATTTTATATATTCTTCTCTTTAAAGATGTATGAATGCCATATGCGCAAAAAAATTGACCGCGATGAAACAAGAGAAGGCCCTTAAACGACTCAAATCAATTGAAAGAAACTTTGTATGTTTAATTACCAAGTTGGTTATAGGACACATTAATACTCGTTCAAGTGAACTGGAACTGTGTGTTGAAAGAAAACCAGAACTAAAAATCACTATATTTTGCTTCCTGTTCTTTTTCCAACAAGTACGCACATAAAATAAGTCGTTTACTTTGGTATTTATAGTATTTTTTGTCATTTCCTTTTTTTTTTTTCATGAACTATGTGAAACAAGGTGAATGCAAAGATATACTTAGAGTTACCAAATTTAATAATGCGAAAACAGCTGAACTGACAAGGGGAGTGCACGGCCTCCCCCTCTCCGATTTGAACGAAAAACATTTTCACGTATAGTGCCTTATGAAAAACATATTCTGTTAAAGCAAGGAACGTACTTCTCAGTCTCAGGGTCTCTCGCGGCTCTGAAAGTCTTGAGGTGACGGGAAGGAAAACTATCCCAAGAAGCTCGCGTGGCCAATTATTAAAAAAATATTTAACTTTTTATTTACATTAAATAAGCTTCATAGGAACAAAGAAATAAAAAATTACGAGAAAAAAGTTGCTTCCAGCGAGATTCGATCTCGAGGTCTTTGGATTACAAAAAGAAAGTACTACTAATTAAGCCGTGGGAGCTCTTCCGGATAATCTTTATTCCCGACACCTGAAGACTTTCTGGTAAATTTCAACATTTTTTTTTTTATTTTTTTAGACGAACACTTGAGAAGTGCGTTCTGTCCCTTTAACAGAATTTGTTTTTCATGAGGTACTACACGTTTAAACATTTTCGTTCAAATCGGAGAGGGGAAGGCCGTGCACTCCCCTTGTGTGTTAAATGCTCTTGGCATGTGTGACAGCGGTAGAGCAATGTAGACTGTAACGTTATACTACATTCTTTAGGGCAATTCGGTGGAGCATTGTCAGAAGGACTTCTTATAAAAATTAGGATATTTCATGATTTTCTTGTTCGCTTTTTTATAAGCAAATAAATATATTTTCATTATTTTCAGCTGTTCGTTGTTTAGTAACGTTATAACAAGATACGCGAAAAAAATATAGCTCGATTTAACAATGTATTGTTACGTGAAAAACAGAAATGAATTACACGTAAATCGGAATGCGTATAAGAGGTAACTAAAAATAAATTAAAGCATATATTAGTATTATTACACAAGTGGGAAATCAGCGTTAACTTCAAAGATTTGCATTAAGAATTTAAATCGGAAATGAGATTGCTGGGAGAGTTTTAGCTCCCCTCAACAGGTTGATTAACTGATGCCGTCTTTTATTGCTTGTTCATTGAGCAATGAAATTTACTATCTCTTCTATTGTTCTATAAGAGTTGCATAAAAGTTTATACGTTGTCTTTATTACTTGAATTTAATGTTTATTTGCACTTTCATTACTCTTCATTAATTGTTATTTGTTGCAAATAAAAGAAGAAAAGTTCATTTCCTTTTTACTAGTTTGAATAGAATTACTTAGTCAAGGGTGCTCCCAAATAAATAAAAAAGAAAAAAATAAATGTACTAGCTTTATTTATTTGATCCTCAGGGGCTCAGGTTAGCCATGCGAGTTAAAGCGTTGACCTTTATCTCACATGGTAAACCTAGAGTGGCGAGTTCGATTCTTGCCTGGGCAAAGGAAATTATTTAGTGACGAAATTCATTAAATAACGTCCTAAAATCCCACCCTGGCTAGAAAAGGGTGGTAACCTGTAGATAACCCGCCCCGATTAGCCTAAGTTGCAAAAAGAGGACGTTAATAAATAATAATATTTGATCCTCACAGAACTGGTCATTTAAGCTAAAATAAAGCTGAAGCAAAGGATCCTTAATGACATAAACCGAACCTGTAAGAGTAAGCGTTAACAAAAAAAACATGGCATATACAATTTAAAATATCACCGTTATAATAGGTTGTACTGTAAACATTTTCGTAAAAAAATCTCCTTTATTAACTCATTTTCTACAGTAATTATTCTAAAGTGCAGTAATTGTACTAACTATGTTCCTTGTATGTATTTGATTTCAGCCCATACAGAGTATACTATATACTTATATCCAGCTTGGATTCAAATTTTGTAAACATTGCTTTCTTAAGGAAATAAACATCAGACATTGTGAGATAAGGCCTTCGTCAGTCTGTAGTTCAAGCACGTGAGAAAATCCGCTTAGTTTGCCAATTCCTTGTTGATAAGGAATTATATTTTCTTTTGCTCCACGAAAGCTGACTAGTGCAATATGCCGTGCAGGCCAGACATTATAAAATAAGAAAGGTGATAATTTTTGGTACTGCAGTATACATCCGAGTCTGAAGTTTCACAGATTGACACTACCAGTTTAAATTCCGTCCAAAAAAGGAGTGCCGAAAGCTTTTATTAGTCTTACTATTAAAAAGTCCATCACGCAGGGCTGCGTAAACTAAGCAGATTTCCCATGTGAAGTTTTACAATAGAGAAATCTGAATAATGTTAACACAACACCACCGTGATTAAATACAAACGGAATGAGAAATCTTTCAGTTAATTAAAAATAAATTCCCAACTGAAACGGCTTCTGAATTGTAAAAATAATTTATATTTTAATAACTGAAATTTTAGTAGTCCAAGAACTAAAGAAGGGGGGGGGGCGGATGAACAGAACGTATTTGCATAAATCTCACAAAGTAACGAATGTAAGGTAAGGTTAGAAACGACAGGTAAAGTTAGAAGAAACTTCCACAAGAGCCAAGCTCTTACGGAAACGGCCGACCTAATCCGGACTATACCCGGCCACAGACTTAATAAAAATTCTCGGCTAATATTCAAGACGGAGAATAAATGTATATAACCATATTTATAGTAAATGTAATTTGCAATAAGATTGGTTCTATTCAAGTTTTCGGTCCGATGCATAATAACGGAGATATTTTGAATTTTCGAAAATCCCCCCTCTAAACCCCCCTCCCTCTCGTCCCTTAAGGTAAATCTGCTAAAAAGATCATAAATTTGGGGTTTGGAGTAGACCCGAGTCTTTTTACATCTGATTACAACTGGTAAGACTCTATTGAACCAGTGTTATTATAAAATATCAATAATATTTGAAATGAAATGTATATACAGTAGAGCTTCGATAATCCAGACGTCAATAATCCGGAACGTCAAAAATCCGGACTTATTCCAGAGATTTAAAAAAAATAAAATAAAAAAATATGGTTTGCGTCTTTTAGCGATACGCAATGCACACGAGACAAGCCAAACTGAAGTTTCTGAAGCCCGGGAAAGAATTGAATTATCGTCTAGAAAAATATCAGGAAGGAGACTGCATGTAATTCCTAGAACCAAATTTTTCAGTATGTAAGTTCGTTAGACACAGTTCCGAGAAACCAAAACCGCTAAGCCGGCCTGCTTCCTTATAATGTTATTTCCTGTCTGTTTCCACTGAAATAAACCCCCAACCCCAGTAGGTCAGACTTCAGTATGTCTCCAACTCTTCTTGAGTCTAGTCGATTTCTTTGTGCGTCATGGCTTCAGGATCTCGTCTTACTGCAAAACACACATTCCTGAATCTAGACAAAAAGTTAGAAATTCTAAATAAACTCTCAAAAGGTGAAACTGGAGTGTCCCTTGCCAGAGCGTATGGAGTTGGAACTTCTACTATTAGTGACATAAAAAAGAACAAGGAAACCATTTTGGCGTTCGCATCGAAAATTGACTCTCAAGATGGGTCGAAAAAAAGAAAGACAACGCGTTCGGCAAAGGATTCAACGTTGGAAGAAGCAATATTCATTTGGTTCAGTCAAAGTAGAAGTTTAGGGGAACCTATATCTGGACCTCTAATCTGTGAAAAAGCAATCAAATTTAATGAACAACTAGGCGGACCATCAGAATTCAAAGCCAGCACCGGATGGCTCAAGAATTTTAAAAACCGACATAGGATACGAGAGCTTGATGTTCAAGGGGAAATTCTTTCTGGAAATGTCAGCTCAGCTGAAGAGTTTAAGGAGAAGTTTCTAGTGTTTGTTGGAGCGGAAGGTTATTCTCGAGATGATGTATACAATGCTGACGAAACGGGAGTGAATTGGAGATCGCTTCCACGCAAAACCTTAGCGTCACGACGGGAAGAGTCAGCTCCGGGATTTAGGGTCAGCAAAGAGAGATTCACAGTAATGGTTTGCAGTAATGCCAGTGGTACACATCCCTTATGTTTATTAGTTATCAGTAAAAGCAAGAAACCTCGCTGTTTCAAAAATGTTCCGAATCTTCCTGTGAAATATAAATCCCACCGAAGTGCTTGGATGACATCCAATTTATTTACCGAGTGGTACACACTCGATTTTATACCAGAAGTGGAGGAGTTTAGGCAGAAAGAAGGGAAGACGGGCAAGGTTTTATTACTTTTGGACAATGCACCGACCCATCCTTCAGTGGAAAAATTAAATTCCATTAATGCAAATTTTTCGGTCATGTTCCTGCCTCCAAACGTCACTGCTATAATACAACCGATGGATCAAGGTGTAATTGCACAAATTAAAAAAAAATACAGGAAGATGGTACTACGACGTCTCCTTTTAGCCGAACGGGATGAGGAAAGTGTGGTATCTTTCATGAAGAAACTCGATCTGAAAGACTACACGTTTATGTTGGCTGATGCGTGGAAAACTCTATCGCCACAAAACCTGCAAAATTCATGGAAGAAATTGTGGCCGTTAAATTCAGCGAGTGAAATTCAAGAAAGTGAAGAACAGGATGACTTGACTGTGGTGTTAAAGTTAATTCCGGGTTGTGAAGAGTGCGACAAGAGTGATACTAATGACTGACTAAACAGTGACAGCCATGACAGAGGGTATCAGATTTTAAACGAGGAGATAGTGAGTGACGACGATGTTACAACTCCTGGTCCATCACATGCTGAAGCATATCAAGCGTTAGAAACAGCCATCTTGTGGTTGGAAAATCAGCGGGAGTGTACAGCAGCTCAACTGATGACGTTAAGAAGAACCAGGGACATGGCTGCTGAAAAACGTCTTTCACAGTTAACACAAAAGAAAATGGATGACATTTTTCATGCTAGCTGAACCCATTCATGTGAGTTTTTATTTATTTGTGTATACATATACATATATGTATATGTATATGTAGTTCGATATTTTTTTTGACATATGTATCTGTTTGTACAACTATTTTTTAGATAAATTTTAACTTCTAACGTTTATTTTAATATGAGGTACATATGTACATATTTTTAGTTACATATTAATTAATAAACTATATGCATAAATATATTTAACGATTTTTATGCTCCTTTCACCATATGTAGTATGAAATTGTTCTTAAAACGATGTTTTTATATCGATGTTCAAAAATCCGGATATTTCGAAAATACGGATGTGGTCTGACATTAATTAGTCCGGATTATCAACGCTCTACTGTATTACCATTAAATGTTTACAAAACATAATAGGATAGGTAGAATATTTTTACTTGATACAATAAATGTACTATTTCTATGTTTATTAATTTCTTAACAAATTATTTGGGGCTCAGGTTAGCCATGTGAGTTAAAGCGTTGACCTTAATCTCACATGGTAAACCTAGAGTGGCGAGTACGATTCTTGCCTGGGTGAAGGAAATTATTTAGTGACGAAATTCTTTAAATAACATCCTAAGTCCTACCCTGGCTAGAAAAGGGTGGTAACCTGTAGATAACCCGTCCCAATTAGTCTGAGTTGCAAAAAGTGGACGTTAATAAATAATAATAATAACATATTATTAAATAGCATTTATGCTTATTTATTACATTCCTTAAAAAATTAACTCGAATCCCATGTGAATAAAGTTTATAAAATCTATTGATTTAATAATTGTATATAATAAATAATTTCATTAGCAATCTAAATATATGACATGCAATTTTAATCTATTAACATACTTTGTTATTTGCATTAAAATTATTAATCACTTTATAAATGATGAGAAACTTGTCAACGCCCTAAAGGGGCAATCATAAATTATTCAATTATAGATTTTCAAGAAAAATATTTTGTAGTTTTACTTAATAATTGAACATTTTTCATAGTATTCATCTTGTGTGCATATTTGCCGAAAAACCAATAGCAAACGAAATGTCGCTATTTTTAATTTCAGGCTCCCCTTATAACCACTCCTGTTCACTCAGAGAAAATTAATATAGCCTAAAGTCTAAGTTGGGTTAGTAGTAATATACATACCAAGTTTCATAAAATTCGGTTCAGCCGTTTATGCGTGAAAAGGTTACAAACAAACAAACAAACAAACAAACATACACGAAAGAAATAAAATGCAGATATGGTGTCTATGATATATGAAACGAAAAGTTATCGTGAAATTTCGCGAAAAAAATCAATGTACAGACAGAGGTTACAATTTTATATATATATATATATATATATATATATATATATATATATATATATAATTTTGTACGGACCTCATTTTCGTCATCTCCTGGGTAGGATCAATGGATATTTGAAGAAATTTTTCACGTCATGAGTACGACCTCAATAGCTTATTTCCCTTAAGGGAAATCTGCTAAAAGGAGTGTAACAGAATACGAATAACGAAAAGTCTATCCATATAAAACGTCTTCTTATTTATTCCCCCAAAAGTCGTTAACTGCCATGCCAATGTGAAGAATTAGCCTTGTGGAACCTTATTAGACGAACACAACAGATGGTTACTATGGAGCCCGATAGCGTTTCCATACCAGCCACAGGAGGGAAGCCGACCTTCGTGTTCTACTACCTACCTTCTAGTTGTCATACCAAATAACCGTTTTCTGTGAAGGGCACAAGTCTTTCTTCTCCAAATTGTAATGTTTATTTACGCCTTCATAGTCAACGACAGGCAATCAATTGTTATTTATAAAAAAACAAAGTCCGTCACGCAGGGGCTATGTAAACTAAGCAGATTTCCCGCGTGAAGTTTAACAATAGATAAATCTACATACCGGTAACACAACACCACCGTCAATATTAAGTGAATAAATACAAACTATGATAAGAAACCTCCCGACGGAAATATAAACAATTCTGACAACTTCTTACCGAAAAGAAAAATAATTACTGTAATACTCGTATGTCTGAATATAACGTATTAAATTGATTGAAAACTATTTACTATATATAGTACTGTAATTTATAATGAATCAGAATAATTTTTATCTCAATCAATCAAATTTAAGAGGTCAAAAAACTTAAGAAGTGGGGGGGGGGGTCACCAGAACATACTTGCATGTTCTCGTATAATAAATGTTTCTTGAAAACAATATTTGGTATTTAAGCTTTGAATGGTGTGGTTTATTACATAACCGAGTATTGTTTATGTAATGTGTAGAAGTTGGGGTTTGCTGAAGGCTGAAAACTGAAAAATGCAAATATCTTGGTTAATATTCTAGATTGGGTATACATGTATATAAACAACAATATAACAATATTTATAGCTTTGCTATAAAATTGAGTATATACATTTTTTCGATCCGACGTATAGTAACGAAGATATTTCAAATTTTCGAAAATACCCCCTCCCACTGGTCCGATTTCAACCGTTAACGAACTTGATCTGTCTTTTTACATAAAACTACTAAATATCGAGTTCGGTAACGATTAAACAATAATGGCGACCGCTAGAGCGGTAACAGTCATACATACATACAGACATAAATACATACATATATATATATATATATATATATATATATATATATATATGTATATGTGTATATATATATATATACATATATATATAGTTTTGCATTGACCTCATTTTCGTTATCTCCTATGTAGGATCGATGGACATTTGAAGAAAAATTTCGAAAATCGCGTCATGAGTACAACCTGAATAGTTGATTTCCCTTAAGGGAAATCTGCTAAAACTGTAGTACAGAGAAAATAAATTAAAACAATGTTGACACACTACGTGATTTTCCACAAATAGTTTGAAAACTGCAAGTCTAATAACTAACAAAGTTAGGGAAGCGTCGTTTCAGCGTACTTCATTAATAACAGAAAAAAATGTTGTCATCTCCTGGGTAGGATCGATGGACATTTGAAGAAAATCTTTGAAAATCGCGTCATGCGTACGACATCAATATCTGATTTCCCTTAATCTGCTAAAACATTGTGTACAATATAAATCATAATCCTTCATAGGATTCAATATTGTTATGTAGCAATACAAATTTCTCTCTCCACCCAAACTGACTTAAGCCCAAAAGAAATGGTGTTGATGATATAAATTATAAACATTCACATCTATCGTTAAAAATTCTAATTTATAAGCCGAAAGCTTACACTTAAAATAGGAAATAATTGAGTTCGCCTCCGCATAACATTCGTTGTTTTGCAAATTTAGCACGATTGTCTATTAATTGTTTATTTCTAAAAATTAAACAATGAGAATATTCTAATAATCCAGTTCTGGAGAATTTAATAAAATTGTTAAAATTTTTATTTCAAAAGTTACTTATTTCAGATTAAATAAAACCTTAGCAACCTGAATCACAAATTAAACAATGGTATTATCTCATTATATGCCATTATCCATTGCTTTACTAACACCTTTTAAGTGGTGTACTTACCCATGAAAATTTGACCTAAAGTTTCATCATTCTGAAAAATGAACTGGAAACGAATTTATGAGTCTTTCTGGAAATGTCATTGTGATATTCAATTTTAACCTTCTCTTACAACTCCCAATTCTCTTCCGGTACACAGATATTAATACACCCTATAATCTCCGATGGATTAGTACTCATTTACAAATTGAGTATTGTGTTATTTCGTTCAGTTGTACAAGAACAATTAAACTGTTAACTGGAGATTTAATTGCATATGCATATTTTGTTTATAGATTTTTATCAGACAAAAATTTATAAAGTAAAAGTTCATCTAATTAAAAAAAACTAAACAGTTTTTTACTTGCACCAAAAGAATTATGGGTAACGAAACATTACAATTATTCATTTCCTGACTCAGTTTAAACACCGACTTCTATTCGTTCGCAAGAATAATAATGTACTCAGTAATCTAAGGAGTAGTACTAATTAATCTGTCGAGTTTAGTTCAGTACGCTGTTATCGTTTACACTCATTAAAATTGATGGAAGTATAAATAGTTTTAAGTGTATATCATGTTTACACATTGGCATACAAAAAAAAAATTATATAATAAATGTTGCTTAAAATAACCAAATAAACAACAATTTCTATTTTAAATGGTTGTCGAAAATCGAATAGGAAACGAAATATCGTTAGTTTTCATTCCAAGCCTCACATGCAACCCCCACTCTATTTAGTCCTAATAATATTAGTATAGCATATTCTCTAATTTTTGTAGTTGTTAATACGGTTCAGTCCATTAGGCGAGAAAATAAGGCAGACACCAATGCTAAAAATTGTTGAAATCACTTCATTACTATGGAAATCGAAAATATAGGCACTACTATGTACAGGTAACATTTTTTTTCATATATATATATATATATATATATATATATATATATATATATATATATATAGATATATATATATATATAAAATTGTAACCTCTGTCTGTACATTGATTTTTTTCGCGAAATTTCACGATAACTTTTCGTTTCACATGTCATAGACACCATAACTGCATTTTGTTTCTTTCGTGTATGTTTGTTTGTTTGTTTGTTACCTTTTCACGCATAAACAGCTGAACCGAATTTTATTAAACTTGGTATGTATATTACTACTAACCCAACTTAGACTTTAGGCTATGTTAATATTCTCTGAGACGAACAGGAGTGGGGGTTATAAGGGAGGCCTGAAATTAAAAATAGCGATATTTCGTTTCCTATTGAATTTTCGGCAATTTTGCACATAACAAACATTGTTTAATTTGTTATTTAGAGAAATTTTTGTTATATACACTTTTGTCGTATACCTAAGTATAAAGGCGTTATACTCTAAAAATGATAGCGGAAGTCAACAATTTTATTTGGCACAAAAGACTCAACCGAACTAAACCAAACTCGGTATGTGAATTAGCACTAACGTCTTCCTTATAATAAGCCATACTAACATTTCTAGGGACGGGCAGGAGTGGGGGTTATAAGGAAGGTCTGTAATTAAAAATAGTGATATTTCGTTTCCTATTGGGGTTTTGGCGATTATGCACATAAGAAAGTTGTTTATTTTATTATTTAGAGAAATTTGCTCAACAAATCTTTGGAACTACCAGGTAACTCACCGGGAAAAATTACGTGGGTGAATCAAATATAAACGAGACTTTTCGCCTTTCGGGCACAGTAGTGGTGGGAGAACGTTCCCGCCTTTTTTGTTGTTGGGTAGGTTAGTCAGGAGTAGGGGAAGCACGTGATCTCGCCACCTCGATCGTCTCGGTGTCCACCGTGACGATGTTGGAGGAAGAGGTACCCCCGTCGACTGCGCAACGTGTCGTACTTAAGTATCTCGCCGCAGAAGGTGTAAAACCGGCCGAAATCTTGAGGAGATTGACTGCACAGTTCGGGGAAAAGACACTTTCGCGAGCCAGAGTGTTTGCATGCCATAAACAGTTTGTGGGGGGTCGTGATCGTGTTGAAAATCCGACTTGCATATCGCCGCAAAAGACGAGACCTACCGATCAGAGAAGTGGTTCTTCTCCATGACTATGCTCGCCCCCATACAGCAGCCATGACTAGGGAAAAATTGGAGCAACTGGGGTGGGAGACACTGGAACACCCTCCTTACAGTCCAGACCTGTCACCCTGTGACTTTCATGTGTTTGGCCCTCTCAAGGAAGCTTTAGGAGGCGAAAGATTCGACAGTGATGGTGAGGCTGAAGCCTATTGCGCAATTGGCTGCAGACACGACCTGCATCTTTCTACATGGAAGGAATTGGAAAGCTACCAATCCGTTGGGAAAAATGTGTTTCCAAGTCAGGGGATTATGTAGAAAAATAAGCTATATTATTTTTTGCGTTTAAAATTAAAATAAATTAAAAAAAAAAAAAGTCTCGTTTATATTTGATTCACCTAATAATTCAAATGTATGTAAATATGTTGTGCTTAATAATTTAAATCTATGCATAATGCACAGGAAACGGGAAATATGACAATATGGAGAACAGTGAAGTCTTACATAAAAAAATAATTTTATTATTAACAAATCCACAGGAACGACGGGTATTTAAACTAAACACTGGGACGGGTAAATGTCAAAATATTGTGCAAAGTAAAGCCTTGCCAAAAAAATACCATTACCATTCAGCCTCAAATGAATTCCCGAGCGAAGCCGGGTATCTGAGCTAGTATATATATATATATATATATATATATATATATATATATATATATATATATACATGTATACATTATATGCATTCTTTTTTAGGATGAACCATATATACATTATCAAATATTGCAATAAATGTTCTAAATACAACTAAACGTATACACTTTATCGTTAAGGTAATATCTAGGATATTGTAAATTTCTGTTTTAACTTTGTCTAACAACCCCCCTCCCGCACTATTGTTGCATTTAATAAAGTAGAAAATAGGGCATGTGTGACAATATCGATTGCCTTTAAACATATGCTAATAATGTCTGACTTCATTGATGTATTCTCATACTAGTGTTTGTAAAGTTCTATTTGGCGTTCTGAAGCCCTAAGTGAACATTTCGAAATTCATAAATCGAAGCATCGTTCTCCATTTCATTGAAGCATTCTCATGAAACAACAATAATGTTCTATTCGGTGAACGGAATTCAGTAAATAGTACATGCCTGTTATTAGAAGGGAATGGAAAACTAGAATTTAACGTTATTTAGCATTTAAATGAAAGATACGGACTTAGTAAACATGCAATATTTCGTGTTGTACAAGCGCAGCAGGAGTGGGGGCGAAAGCATTCTTAAGAAATTAAGAATCAAAATACAAATTCGACAAAACTCCAGCAACTATTGGTTTCACTGCTGACCTATAGTACACTGATGACAGGGAATGAGCTATGAAAGCGTTATGCCCTTAGTAAATTTACAACTGGAGTACTGCCTTATAGATTTAGTCCTTCAATTCCTTATTTTACAATCGAATGCTATTCATTGTAGCTCCAAAACTATTGGATTTGTTAAACTATTGGACATATTTCATAGAAATATTAGTACCGGATAAAAAATAATTTTAGCTATACCTATAAGACCATTTCAATTTAAAAGATGAACATATAATACTCAACAGATTAGTAGCACGGCTGCAGCAATAGAAGCTACGTAAGAGATTGTAAAACGACACCCTAATAATTTTGATATTACGGAAAACAAAATGTCTTTTGCCAATTGCCCACTTTTAGAAGAACAATTTTAGTTTTGATTATGCTAATCTTTATTTAATACACTGAAGAAATCAAGCAAAAGACACATTAAGGCAAACATGCATATAATAAAGAAAGAAAGAGACTGCTGTTAATAAAATATTGAAATCACATATGCGAATTATATATTTTTTAATTAGCTGAAAAATATGTGCTTGGTTTAAAAAAATTAAAGTAAGGAGTGGCAATAAGTAAATACATTTTGTTGTTTTCTTTACTTCTTTACTTTACATCTTTTGGGATAATCAATATATGTTTTTCTATAGCTCAACATTATCATTTTGGCATAGTATTTTATTAGCACTCTACCCTTAAGGGAAATCAGCTATTGAGGTTGTACTCGTGTCACGTTTTTCGAAAAATGTCTATCGATCCTAACCAGGAAATGACAAACCATATATATATATATATATATATATATATATATATATATATATATTCACATGTCAGAAATGTTTATTTTGTTATTTAGAGTAACTTTTTTTTAAATTCACTTTAGTAGAACTACGAAGTATATACGAGCTATACGCCGAAACTATAGTGGGAGTCAACAGTTTTATTAGTACTCATTAAAGTGTTTAGGTATATTATGAGCAATTATTTTATTTTTTTAGACTTATATGATAGTTCTAAGTTTGATTCGGATTAATGAGGTTATAAATCGCCCCCCTGTTCTTTTGTTATTTATTTTAATTAGAAAATAACTTTGTTATTTATTTCCAATAGAAATTTAAACATTAACAGGGGGCTTAGGTCAGCCAGCGAGTTAAAGCGTTGACCTTTATCTCAAATGGCAAACCTAGAGTGGCGAGTTCGATTCTCGCCTGGGCAAAGGAAATTATTTAGTGACGAAATTCATTAAATAACATCCTAAAATCCCACCCTGGCTAGAAAGGGGTGGTAACCTGTAGATAACCCGTCCCAATTAGCCTGAGTTGCAAAAAGTGGATGTTAATAAATAATAATAATAAACAATAACAGCATTTCGATTATTTTTATAGTGTATTATTTAAACAAAGGCATGTTGAATTTGCACAAGGTGTGATAGCGGAAGTTGTGCAGAATCAATTCCTTAATTGTCCTATATATTATCTTATTTCCTCCTAAATATTGAGGTTATTGAAATGCCTATGTACTATCTATAACTATTAAACTTTACTTGGTACTGCCATTATAAGAATAGACAATATGCGCTTAAACTCAATATGATTTGAGGTTACAGGGAGGGCTACAGTCTCTTTCCCTCAGCTCTCATTTTGAACATAAATTAAATTATTTTTAGAGTACCACTGTCATTTATTTACACCAGGTATATAAATTAATAGAAAATTCGAATTTTTTAATGTTGAAAATGAATAATTTAAGTAAACCATTTTTTGATAACAGTTAAGCGGGAGCGGAAGTAGTCGGGAGACTAGTACACTTAATTGTGTTAAATTATTTCCTCAAATTTACTAAATGTATATAACTAAGCTCACAGCTTATACTCAGATTGGTTTTTCGCCTGAAATGTGTACATTATAGATGATATTTAATTAGAATAAATGCTGTCCATGATTATGAATTGAATTATTCACGGTGTGTCAAACGGTGAAGAGGAATCGATTAGGGAATTATTTCCATTTATTCTTCAAAACTAATATTTTTATTCTATAAGTTCCCTACCTGACCTGAAGTGTAGTTGTATACATTGAAGCCTTGTCAAAAATACACCATCATCATTCAGCCTTAAATGATTTACAAAAGCCGTGTACCTCAGTTATTGTATATATATGTATGTTAACGCTCTAGCTGTCGCAATTTTTGTTTGATCACTACCGAACTCAAAATAGATCAAGTTCATTAATGGCTGAAATTGGACCAACGACAGGGGAGGGTAGAGTAAGAGAGGGGATTTCAAAATATCATCGCTATTATAAGTCGGATCAAAATATCGAATAGAACCAATCATATTTCGAATGTAGTTGCCTATAAATGTTGTTAAATACGTTTTGTTTTCATTATTTAGATTATTAACTGAGATATTTGCATTTTTTATTTTTCTGCATTACTCCATGGCATATTATCAATAAACTACTATATCGTGAACTTCTTTCATCGAAGCTTAAATACTAAGTATTGCCTTCGGGGACTTTTTTTTATGCGCGATACGTGTACATTTTTTGTGATTACTTCATCAACTGATGTTTCATAAATGATTATTTGATCTATTCCGTACTCGATATTTCACCGCTTTTATTAACACAAAAGATTATTCCTGGCTGAAATTTCACCTTGAATTAGGTTTACCTTGGTTTAGAGGGGAGATTCGAAAATTCAAAATATCACCTTTATTATGCGTCGGATCGTAAAATGTTATAGATATATCCCTCTTGTTAAACTATTGATGGTCTACAACTGTTGTTCTATACATTTTTTGTAACTTAAGAAAATAATCGAGTTGTCCGTAATTCCTTCTTTTCAGCCCTCAGTAACCTTCCACTCACCCCCCCCCCCTCCCTTACCCCCACGTCTACTACTCATCGTTTTTTTAGCAGATTTCCCTCGAGGGAAATCAGCTATTGAAGTCGTACTCATGACGCGATTTTCGAAAATTTTCTTCAAATGTCCATCGATCCAACCCAGGAGATGACGAAAATGAGGTCCATTCAAAATTATATATATATATATATATATATATATATATAGATTTTGATTTTTGTTTGATCGTTACTAAACTCGATATTTAAACGTTCTATGCAAAAAGACAGATCAAGTTCGTTAATGAATGAAATCGGACCGGTGGGAGGGGGGGATTTTCGAAAATTCGAAATATCTCCGTTACCATACGTCAGATCAAAACATTGTACAGAACCAATCTTATTTTAAATTAAATGTACTATAAATACTGTTCTATACATTTATTCTCTATCTTGAATATTAACCGAGATATTTGCATTTTTATTAAATTTGGGCCGATAACGGATGACAGTTTCCCGCAAAAAGCTAGTAACTGTTCGGCTCTCGTATGGAGATTTCTCTATTGAATTACTTCACGTGGGAAATCTGCTTAGTTTACGCAGCCCCTGCGTGACTGACTTTTTTTTTTAAAGAGAATATGAAGTGAGATGAGATCACAATTATGCTAAACCAGCACGTGGGTAATCGGCTTAGCTTACGCAGCCTCTGCGTGACGAATATTTTAGTGTTCACCCCAACGTGTTTCGTGCTACAGCTCCTTATTAAAGGGTCCCTTTTTCTTCTAATCAGCACATAATAATGCTTATTAGCATATTCAATGTTTTCAATCTATATATAATTAAATTACCTTTGAAATATATATATATATATATATATATATATATATATATATGGTATCCCATATTTCCCGTGCCACCCCCCCCCTTAAAAACTCCAAATATTTTAATACAAGGCTGAGACTTGGTGTACCATGGGACCCCTGAAGAATCCTTTCAGTCCATATTCAACCTCGTAACCTTCTCCAGTACTTGTCCAGCGACCCTAACTTTGGAATTTCCAATGGAATGCCCTACTTTTTATGGCGGATACTTGTAGGAAATCAAATTTTTAAACGAGTATACATATGTGAATTTTTCGATTTGACACATCCTTTATCTGTAAAATGCACAAGTCTTTATTTCAGAAACGGCACATTTTATTGAAGAATGCTGCTACATAAAAGTTGTAGCCAACAAAATTATCTTTGGAACAAGTCTACGGGGAGAGGAATGGATTTTCAAATTAAAATGTGTTTAAAACCAAGTAACACAAAATTATTCTTGATTGAATCCAAAAAATGTTGACTTCAAAGGATGTTCTTAGAATTAATTTATTTTAAACTATTAACGTAGTAAAATGTAAAACGAATACATTTTTCTACTTGCATAGTTTCATTTTAAAAAAAACTGTACGTCATCTTCCTGCAAATCTTATGGTTATCTTCTTACGGTATGTTGATGATTTTTCAAATAAACATTTTTTTGGATTAATTCAAGAATTTAGGCTTTATTTTGTTTTAAATACTTTTTTAATTTTTTCTTTATTTATTGGTTTTAAATTTCAGAATCCATTCCTTTCCCCGTAGACTTGTTTCAAAGATAATTTTGTTGACTACAACTTGTATGTCACAGCATTTTTCAATAAAATGTGCCGTTTCTGAAATAAAGATTTGTGTATTTTACGGATAAAGGTTACGTCAAATCGAAAAATTCACCTATATAAACTCGTTTTAAAATTTGATTTTCTACAAGAATCTCCTATAAAATATAGGGCATTCCATTGAAATTCCAAAGTTATGGTCGCTGGAGAAGTGCTGGTGAAGGTTAGGAGGTTGAATATGGACTGGAAGGATTCTTCAGGGATCCCAATTATGGCATACCAATCCTCAGCATTGTATTAAAATTATTGGAGATTTTAAGGGGGGGGTGGCAAGGGAACTTGGGACATCCTGTATATACATGATTTAACTTGATTTTGAATGAATTTATGCATTAATTAGAAAAAAAAAATTTCTTCCACATTGTCATAGATTACTCCCAACAAATTCTCAAAAAATAAGTATCTGTACTTCACTCCATTTGATTTGGAATTGAAGGTCACTGCTTCCGGATTTCAGATTTTGGTTCATCGATAGACGTATAATTCTTTTCAGGTTTTACAATTTTTTTTTCTATAAAAACTTATATTATTCTAAGGACTCTATTGTTTTAGCAGATTTTCCTTAAGGGAAATCAGCTATTGAGGTCACACTCATGACGCGAGTTTTGAAAAATTTCCTCAAATGTCCATCGATCCTACCCAGGAGATGACGAAAATGATGTCCGTTCAAAATTATATATATAAATATATGTATATATATATATATATATATATATATATATATATATATATATATATATTTGTCTGTTAACGCTCTAGCGGTCGCAATTTTTGTTTGCTCGTTACCAAACTTAATATACAATCGTTTTATGTATAAAAAGAAAGATCAAGATCGTTAATGGCTGAAATCGGACCAGTGGGAAGGGGGGTTTAGAGGGGGGATTTTTGAAAATTCGAAATACCTCCGTTATTATGCGTCGGATCGAAATATTGTATAGAATCAAACTTATTGGAAATTAAATTTACTATAAATATTGTTCTATACATTTATTCTCATCTGGAATATTAACCGAGACATTTGCATTTGTATTGTGTGTGTGGTCGGCAGGAGTCGGCTATGTTCGGGACTATCCGCCGAGAGCTAGTGCGGCCGTTTCCGTAACTATTCGTCCCTCGTGAATAGGTCTAGAGATTCCTTACTACTACTGTTATTAGTAGGCAGATTTCTCTATTGTAAAACTTCACGTGGGAAATCTGCTTAGTTTACGCAGCCCCTGCGTGACGGGCTTTTTAAAACAAATGTCACTCATAGTAATCAGCACGACGTAATCATTTTAACTCGTTTATGTATCATTCCAGATTGCCTAGTTGCCGTGATTATCTGTGTGAGACTATCCAACAACAAAGTAATAAGGAAGAGTGGAGAAAATTGCACTTAAGTCCGAAATAGTAAGAAACCCATCCCTCCGTAGTTCTTAGTCTGCATAAGCTGACCTATGATAGGCATTAGTTAGTATAAGTATGGAAATGTGTATGTACATTGAGCTCTCTTAGTTTATACAAGCATATGTGTGTAATACCTGCAAGCATTTAATGTCCATGTTATAAGAAAATAAATCAATATCCAAAAAGGCATATTACCCATATTTATTGCTCTATTAAAAGAATCATACGGTTATAAATAATAAAGTAATTTGATTACGAGTACATCGTCGAAAGGAACTACCAGTGTATTAGCAGATTTCCCTTGAGAGAAATCAGCTATTGAGGTTGTACTCATGACGCGATTTTCGAAATTTTTCTTCAAATGTCCATCGATCCTACCCAGGGGATGACGAAAATGACCTCCGATCAAGACTGTATATATATATATATATATATATATATATATATATATATATATATATATTTGTCTGTTACCGCTCTAGCGGTCGCAATTTTTGTCTTATCGTTACCAAACTTGATATATAATCATTTTATACAAAAAGAAAGATCAAGTTTGTTAATGGCTGAAATCGGACCAGGTGAAAGGGGGGTTTAGAGGAGGAGAATTTCGAAAATTCTTAATATCTCCGTTATTATGCGTCGGATTGAAAAATTGTAAAGAACCAATCTTATTGAAAATATAATTTTCTATGAATGTTGTTATGTACATGTTTTCAATATCTTGATTATTTACTGAGATATTTGCATTTTTTAGTTTTCGGTCTTCAGTAAACCCCCACTCTTACTCATCTCATATTTTCAATATTGTATTATGTTATGAAGAACTTTATTTGAAGCTTAAATACCAAATATTGTTCTCATTGAACTTTTAAGTTTTGAGATAAATGCAAATATGTGGCGCACGTGGGAAATCTGCTTAGTTAACGCAGCCCCTGCGTGACGGGCGTTTTTATGTTTTCCTTCGTTTTAACCATTTGAACCTTGAGTCCGATATAGATATATTCATAATGTTTCGATCGAAATTGGTGTTGTATTGTAATTAAATGTCATATTTCCCTCAACGTGTTCTCACGATTTGAAAATTCTTTCAGCAATTATATTGTAGTTTAAAAAGCAAACACAAGTTTCAAGTAATAAGCAATTTCAAATGAAAAAGGATAGTATGTGAATAAGTGAAATCAAAATGTAGATTACGAAGGCCAAAGTACGTTAAGCAGGGCATGTTAATGGACATCTGCATAATTTAAAATGTCCAATGTGATAGATATAACTACTCTACAGTGCTGCTCTAAGTTAATATTTTAGCTAGTTAACATTAATCTAGTTTTAAATACAAATAAAAAAACAAATCTCTGCTTCTACTTATTAAATCTTTGATCTTCAGTGGCTATATTAAGAAGCCTGACAAAATGTTGATTGATATGGGCCTAGATTTATAACAATAGCTAATCTGGTCCTAGAGGCATCAATAAGTTACAAAGCATGAGTAAGTCTCAGTAAAAAAACTATAGTTTGTGTGGAAGTAGTCATTGCCCTGTAAGACACGTGTTTGAGGTCCGGTTAGGCAAGCAGAGGTCGAATGGTTATCTTCATGGAGAAAGTGAATAAACATATTGAAATATAAAACTTTATTCTGTTTTGTAAAATAAGGTGGGTGGATAATGAAGGTCTGGAATTGTTTATGGTATCTAGATTTCATCACGTGTTTCAAAATACGCAAATAGTACGATTTATTATATGGATCTGGGCTTGTTCGAAGAATAAGAAACTGGTTTTATGGTGTTTTGGGTGTCCTCTCATATAGTATAGTTGAAAAAGTACAATATATCATATGAGGAGTGGCTGATGTTGTTGGGTAAAGAGGTTTGTACACAGAGACATGACCAGGTTTCATTGGGAATACATTTCAAAAATTGCTTCCAGTTGCCCCTCCCCCCTTTTATAAAGAATGATCACTTCCGAATGTCTCAATAATAGTATCAAGGTGTCGGTTTTGGAGGTTTTCGTCTTATCTATCTTGATCGATTACAGGCGTCAAGATTGGTCACGTGATTTCTCTGCAAAAGGAGAAGCTGATTGTAACTAGTATTTGCATTGCTCGATATGATAAGTCGTGAGATTTACGCTCATTATTGAACCATATAGTACGGTGATAGCTTGTTGTTATCTTTATTAATGTATTTCAATAGAATTGGTTAGATAGAAGAAGTTATTCGCATTTAGAGACTCGACTGAGAGTATAGATTTAGTACGATGTTTATTGCCATATGGAGTTAGTGATAAGATTCGAGGTAAGGAAGTGTTGTTGGCGAAGCCGGCAGCACATGAGCTAGGGCTGTACCTGAGTCTGCCATGCTGTAAGTCCAGTCACCACCGCGGCACGTATTGATCGAAACCCTCCCCTCTTCCCCTTCTGGCCCAGCCCCCACCGCCACCGCACAAAGTAGTCCCACTCAGAAATTTTATTTTTATGTATATCATCTCAAAATAATATAACTTCCTTCCGTGGAGCTGAAATGTGCTTGAGCGCAGACATTTAGGTCGGATCCGGCTAGTTTTTTCAACTATCGAATAATTTCGAAAATCTTTAGATCCCGGGGCTCCCCCCACTCCCCAACCTTCCCCCCACCACTACCCTAAACCTAGCCCTACAGCCCTTCGACTCCCATTTAGTTGCCGCACTCAGATACCGACTTGTGTTTTGTTTATAGTAGTTCAGCACAAGTTTCAATTTCTTTATACATCTTCAATTGTGTTTCGCTCCTGATCAGCAGTATAATATTTTTATTGCCATTAACCGTTTAATAATGTAAGTAGTAGTTAATATTTTTATTATTTAATTTTTTTTTCTTTAAAGTTAAGTTCGATATTTCGTTTTTATTTCTATGTATATTTTTTTAAATTATTTCGATTCCACTCTATATGGGCTGTTCATGCCGAAAAGTCCGCGAACAGTCCGTAAAGAGTATGACGTGTGTTGTTGTTTCGTTGCCGGTTCCAAGCAGATATACTGTATTTGGTCTAAGCTCTAATCGAAACAACACCACATTAGGATAAAGTATTCTTTGTTTTATTATCACTATTTTACATTATTTTGTGTTATATTATTTATTAACATTTCGAAACTTTTTGTATACTTTGCAACATTTTAGTTTTATTTCGTTGTTTACACTGGGTTTGAACATTGTATTTATGTTTTGGTATTTACGTTGTTAGGAATTTTATTTTCTGTAAGTATATTTTTCTCTGTGTTGGCGTTATACTGTATTCATATAAAAAAAGATGATGATGTTGTGTGTTAGGGGTGAGGTAGGGGGAAGGATGAGGCGTTGCCAAGGCAATCCTCACAACACTTCCCCGCCAAATGAGCATTCATATTATCGATTGTTGAGAGACAGTCGTAGCGTAGCCTGGCTGGACTTGGGAGAGCTTGGCACCGCTCATCCACTCATACTCACGCCCTTCCTATAGATCCTAGCCAAAATGTCGTACCCTTCACCCCCATGTGACAGGCTCCAACACAAACCTCGAGTAAAATTGCTCGTATATAGTATAGTATCCTTTCCGAGAATGGCCAACTTCCTCATGGCCACTACTACTCCAGCCCGACTTTCCCTTTCATATCCATTCACAGCTTCCGCGTTCTCTCTTCATCTACTCCACTCCAAACTTCTTTCATCTTAGCCTCAAGTACTTTTCACTCTTCTCTAACAATTATTTATTAAATTATTCTTTATACTATCCCTATCATTGTCACAACTCCCGTTAACCTCCACCTTTATTTCGGCAAGGGTTTCGGAATCCACGTGAGTAACTAAGTCTTTTTCTATTGATGAGATAGGTACTTCAAATGTACACAATGGAAAAAATTACAAAACCACTTCTGTTTAAATGCATCAATGTACCTTTCCTCGGAACCGAAACCCCATACCCCATAGCCGCAATCACCAATATATGAACCTCTTTCTTGGACAGTTCTTATCAAAGAGCTGCTACTACCCCATCATTGAAGAATTTCTAGATAAAAATTAATAAAGCATCTACCCTTATTTAAAAGCTCAATTTGCATCTTTTACAGTTTAAACCCTCATTTGAAAAAAATGGGCTGTCCTAAGGATTCAAGTATGAAGCCCTTATCTCTCCAAAACCCCTCTCAGGTAAAAACCGAGCAATTATAAGAAACCCTCTAAAAATAATTAAATGAAAATGAGACCATTAAACCTTTAGATACCCCTATATTTAATCCTTCTTGTTTTATTTCATTATTCCAATATTTGATTTTTATTTTCTCTTAATCCATTATTTTGATTTTCCCCGTTTGGGATATAGAATAGAGGCCTATGAGAATCGTATGAGTGACATAGAAACCAACCCTTCAATTTTTATATTATCAGTAGCAAATATATTTCTTATGTTTACATTTATCTTGATTGTATATTCATGGAAAATGGAGCATTTCAGGAAGAGGAAAACGAGTATACCTAACTAATTCTTTCTCTGAGTACATGCTTATTATATTTATATGAAATTCGTTATTCTAATGCAAATTATGATTTTTTTTTTGTGAATTGGTGAAATAATTTACAAGGCGGCTTCTTTAATTTTCATGCTTATGTACTTAAAAGTATTTTGCACATAAGTGTGATTTCATAATTAAATAAATTATTTAGTACAGTGGGAACTAAATGTGTTTTTATTTCCTGAAATGCTCTAATATTTTACACCAGAGCTATTTTTTAGTCATTGTTTTAATATTTATTTTCATCAAAATAAGAATAATTTTAAGTTTATATTCTCCTATACCCACTACTTAGTTTGTAAAGTATATTAACATTATGTAGCTAAGTAGAACGCTACCGTATTTTCATTGGAATGATGTACAACTAGTGTGGTATTTTCATGGAAGCGTGGTTCAGTGAGAGAATTTAAGATGTAATTGTCTTGAAAGTTGTGTTTTGGTGAACTATTTTGGCCCTGAGTTTTCCCTGCGGCCCTTCATTTGAAGACAGAGAAATGAAGACAGTAATACAATTCATGATATGTACGATTCCATTTTTTCATCATAATTATGGCTATAGTATGGATAATTCAGTTGCCAAAATAAGATTATGTCATTATTGTTCTAAATATATTATTTTACAGTGTACATAATTCGAGCAGGACCTGGCACAGAGGATATCAATGAAAGTGTAGATCTTTGCAAATTTCTTTAAAAAATATATAAAAACAATAATCCTAATCATGATTCAACGACGGTCAAAAGATAGGAAAGCCCAGGTATCTAAAGACATTGTCATATTGATGTTAGTTATAATGATTACAAAAAAAAATTAAAAAAGAAAGTAAATAAAGAAAAAACAAATAAATAAAATACAAAGATATGTTTGACTTCGTAGTATAATGTGAATTTGATCGGCTGTTAGTTTTCTCTCTCTCTAGTATATTAGTACTTCTATTTAATATATTATTTAAATATCATTTGATAATTTGTGCCACTAAGAGGCTCCATTACAATCTAAAATCCACCAAACCTCCATCAAGTCAAAATTATTTTAAAAATAGATTATTCTTGTTTAATTTATATTTCAGCCTTCGTAAGTATTCCAAATAGCTGGAGTCTGGAAAAATAATAGCATTGGATTCGCAACATCACTAATAAAGTATATGTTTATTTTGTGTCTTTTAAATAATATTTTTGTATCATTTTTCCAGATAATCAAGCAATGCAACCTCTTGCACATTCGAATGAATATAGAATTATTTCTCGCATGATATTAAATTTCAATGGACCCATTGAAGGGATTTTTTTAAACTTCACTGTGTGCAAGGGGTTGCAAATATTTGAAGATATGCCATTTCATTTTAAGGAATAATGAACTTTATTTGTATAGATAATTTTGCTCAGAATATCATTTTTACACCTTCAGTACACCTGATTGAAAATAAACATAAGCATTTTTTCAATAGCAATTTACAAAGAAAAACAGTACCAACATTTTTTTATTCAACCACTAACACTAATTTTTTTATATATAAATTTGTAATTATAGTAACTTTTGCACAAAATGGATGTTATTTGTTATATATTTCATTTTCATCAGTTTATGATGTACATTCTCGTCTGAAATCCACAAAAGTTATCAAACATTGAATTAATGGGGAAAAAATACCCAAGTACTTCAAGTTTAATTCTTAATTTGCACCAATTAGATATAAGTGCGTTGCATTCCGGAAGATGTAAAATATATAAATTTAATGTCAAATTTTTAACGATTACAGACTTATTAATTTTGTACAACATAATATTTTTCGCTGATAATGCTATACGAGTTTAGTATTTTAATAAATCTTTAAGAAATATAGCCAAGAAATGATTTCAAAGCTTTGAATATAACATTTAAAGGGCACGTATCGCTGTTAAAGGTATGCTAGCACAGTGCCAATTAATCGAACTAACATTTACTTCTATTCGAAAGGATGTGTATATGATACTCTTGGTACCTTGTATTGTTATTTTGTTTTAATTTGTATTAGACGTGTAAGTTATTTATAATTGAACTTAATATATCACACTTAAATCCCGCGTTTTTTGGTGTAATTTTGTCAAAATTAGAGATTGTATTTGGATTAACTTGAGGTGCTTTTGATTTTACTAATAGAATTCTATGAACTAATTTTAATATTAACAATAGAAAAATATCGAAATCCTTTGTTGCCTACTACTGTTAAAGAATTAATGTAGAACGAATTTTGAAATGTTCTTCGTATTACCATTTCACAACTCATTAGCTATTATATGCTGACTTATAAATGATTCCAGACGACTTACCAGACCCATAATGCACAAAAAATACAAACTATTGGTTCTCACTATGCTCTAGCTACCGAAAACCTCTTCATCGCTATATACATTCATTTTCTTTGGAAAAACAAGTGTTATTCAAATCCTTTCCAAAATAATTATATTTAATAGTATGAAGTCATTATGTCTCGAGAATCAAATAAAATTGGAAAACGTAAAATTTGTAAATATTACTGTATGATAATTAATTAATATATGTCAGGCAAGTTCTTATTTTGTACTTTTCTTCAATCTTTTTCTTTATTAGGCTTCACAAATATTACATAATGTTTTCCCTAAAAGATAAAAAAAAAATAAAAAGATTATTACTACGATGACCTTTATAGGACGATCTAAGTATTTTGTCAGAAAAAAAATTGGTTGTATTAAATATGTATCAAGAATCCACCTTTATTCGGACTTTCCTAGAGAGACTAAAAATGACAGTATTTATATGGTACAGCTCCAGATATTGAAATTTTGATAAAAAGCATGTTTTCAAGGAAGTACTTTCTTCTACTCAATTATAAAACAAACTAATCATTGATGTCAAGTGATTAAGACATGCTACTATTTTTATTTTTATTTATTGACTTATACACTTTATAAAACCTTTTCCATTACCACCTTTTTGAAAAAAAAATCTTTAAATATTCTTTTTCAATGATTAAATGTAGTATCCCTGCCTTAGAAGTTTCTTGTAATATGGCATTTTTAATTTATTTTTATGTTTACCAGTGACTGCAATGACGTTTCGAAAAAATAAGACTTTGGGCAAAATTGAAAAATGATATATTTAAAAAATGTTTTCTGAATCAAAATTCTTTAAATCCTCTAACCATATTAATGTTAATTCAAAATCATAACATATTTACAAACTTGGACACCAATGAATGAAAACTCATAATCCAATATAATCCATAAACTTGCGTTTGAACGCAGGATAATCTGGTTGAATAGTAGACCTTTATATAATGAGATCTAAACATAAAATGGGTAAATTTAATAAAACAGACTACATCCTATATTCAAATATATTGAATACTTTTCTCGATTATCGTTAGCAACACAAAGGACGGAGCAATTATTTCATTTGGGCTGTATAACTGGCTTCTCGAAACTGATTTTAGTCTTAAACAGGTATTATTCAATGCTATTTCACGCTGTAGAACTATATAGCATCAGAAGAAATCATGATGTTTTGTTGTTAGCACCAACCATTTCAAATTCAACCTTCTAGGTCCGCCCTGTTATTACACAGAATTTTTTATATTTTGGTCTTTCCACGCTTAGAAAAAATATGTTTTTCTACCTTCTAGCATTTAGGAGTGTTATATTATAATCCATAATCGAGGAAAATAAATTTCAGCACTAGAGCCCCTTAACCATTTTGATTTTAATGAAGAAACAGAAGCCCATCGAAATTTCATTAAAGCAGTTCTTTTTTATGTTTCATATTTCTTACTATCGCCAACAAATTTTAAGAAACATATTGATTACGGATCTTATTATAACAAGTTTTTTTAACAAGGGCGAAACAGACAAGGACTTAATTTATCTTAAAAAGGAAGAAATGATTTCTTAAAAATTGATGTGTAGCAAAAAGCCTTTGGTCAAATCAGATATAAATGAATGTTCTATTGTTTTACCGTTTGGCTATCACATTTCGCGCTCTTTTCTGTAACTTTTCTATAGTTTTTTTTGCAACTTAGGATCGGCTTGACTGAGAATTTGTCCTGTCGAGGTAGACAACAAAACTTTTCTTCTTGGCTGTATTAACTATAATCATCAAGCACTTCCTCCTTAAGATAATTTTTTTTTTTTCCAGCTTCTTCATTGTCTGAAAAATTTCGAAATTATTGTCCTGTTCGTAATTTAGTCAGTTTCCACCGGACTCACTATCAATTTTCTAGGCGGTTCTACGTTTATATTTGTCGGGTAAGAACCTCTGAAGAATAAAAGAAAAAACAAGCTGCACGCAATCAAATCTCAAGTCCTTGAATAGGTCGGCGAGCTGAAAAGGCCACCACCATCTAAATCATACGATTAGAAACTCTTGGGAAGGGCTATCATAGCTGTGAATTGGCTCGGCTTTGATATAGAAATAGCACCTGCCCACTAGCAGGCTGTCCCCCTGGCAGCTGCAATCTCGTATCGCCGCCCCCTGTTTTATATTATCCGATTAGAATACTCCATGTCAGCAGCGTTTTATAATGACGCTCCCCTAAATTAATCGTTGGGGGGTTTTAAGGCCTATTTAATAGTATTGTAGACAGGATATCGCACATAGCTGACCATGGCATGGCTTAACGATTGTACGGATCCGTTAGAACAGAAAAAGTCAATCGCCCATTGAGGTTTTTAATATGTCACAATTTCATCTCCCCTTCCCAATCCTTTTCTACTAATGAATAGAATTTGTAAAAGTTTAATTCTTTGCAGAGATATATAATTTCAGAAACGATATAATTTCAGAAACGATATAATTTCAGAAGAGATATATAGTTTTCTCACATTAAAGTTCGTAATTTGAGTTACATATTAATTGCTATGGCACTAATGGGAACTAGTTTCTTAATAAGAATGCCACATATATAATTATCAAACCTAGCCTAAGTTAGTATACGCTAACCTCCTTAAAACTTTATTCCTCCCTAAATTTTATTTTATTCTTTTAATGATTATTATTTTTAATACATCTTAATTGAATTGTATTATTTAACAGACCCAGAATATGCATTCTTCTTTAACCCAACCACCGAAAGCTACGTTGCTGAGTTTCAAATTTATTTTTGTTATAGTTTATTAAATTTTTTACTGCACCATATATTTTGGATGATAAATTAAGGAATATACCAATACTACGCAGACATTTGTTACTCCTCAGATCGATTGAAGTTGTCATTCACAAGACAGCTGTGACACCATAAAATACGACTATAGAATGAAATATAGCCAACTTTAAAATTGAAATTTTCATTAATTGAGAAATGTTCTGCGATTTCAATACATAAGGCCTCGAATCGAAGCTGTCGACGAGGGTTAAAAATATATGCATATATATTAAAGCTGTTTTACATTTACATAAATATCTCTTTACAAACGTATTGCTGATTTTATGAAATTAAAAACTTTGTAAAGTTGAGAGAATACTATATTTCAACATCTCCACAGTAGACCTAGTTAATTAATAAATGCTCAACTCGTATATAAAACAATATTTCAAATTATTATGACAAAAACAATTACACTTATTATTTACGAACAATTGCACCTTGCATCAGTAAATTATAAATAATACTACAGTGAAACATAAAATGGAATGAGGTCAAAAGGTTCTTTTGACCTCCTACAATTTCACGTTTAAACGAAAATTGGCTAGTGAATACATTTTGGCGATATACATAATTCATTCAATTAATTTAGCTA
Organism: Riptortus pedestris; assembly: GCA_019009955.1. Taxonomy (NCBI): domain Eukaryota; kingdom Metazoa; phylum Arthropoda; class Insecta; order Hemiptera; family Alydidae; genus Riptortus; species Riptortus pedestris. Next base: position 77,311,288 of record CM032233.1, read on the forward strand.
TTTTGGAACAGTTAATTCCCATTAAGTACTTACAATTAAAGATATCTGTGACTTGGGTAATTCACAAGTTAAATTTGGTAAATATAAATAAAATATATCTATTATAGTATTTCTAATAATTCTGGGTCTTCTATTTCTTTTATATCTTGAAAATGAAATAAAAAGCTCCCAAAACGTTTGGCGAACTGACTTTATAATTTAAATGTAGACCATTTTATTGCCGAGACCAACATTAAATCATAGAATGTATATTTCACGATAATTTAAAACTTGAAATAGTTATTTCAAGTTTAATGAGGGTTGTATATAAACTCTTAAAAAAAGAATAAATAACAGTTCGTGGGTGGTGCCCTTTTTGTCCAGTCTATTTGTAGGGTCTTATGTAATGCAGTAGTCTCAAGCCTTCGATCCGTCTCGAGCGAGACACAACTCAATGAAACTTGTTGAATATACCGGAAGTTAATGGCATTTTTTCTACTCATTTGGAAATTACTTCTCCCTTAAGAGTTCTTTTTACAAGTACACTTTGTTTCTCAATACTAAATTCTCCTATTAGAGATTATTCCGTCTACATTGAACCTAATTACTATTGCTTGGAGCTCACAATTTTGATGTATCCTCGATTGAAGTTTGAGAGTTTATCTTTATTTGAAGATAACCTTTACTTTAACGGACCAATTCTTGTATTATTAGTTCACTCCATTTGATGATTCCCGAATAATTGGAGATGTGTACTTATTTGTTGCTACCTTTTTATAACGCGATTTCTTCTTCCACGTGAATTCTCACACTACTAAATATCGATATTCGAAGGATTTTTTCAACTGTATATTACTTCCAATCTCTTATGTCCCTCTTTCAAAAAACTCCTACTTCCTTTGCTTCTTCCCATTTTAAAAGTACATCAATTTCGATATTTCTCCCTGTTTGCTTTTCAATACTTTTTTGGAGGTTTTGCCTACACTAAATAAGTTCTCTGGAAGTCTTTATCTGCCAATTCTTCCTAAATTCAAGATTATTACGTCACTTGATGTTCTATTTCATAGTAACCACAACTTTCTTAGAGATACCTTTATATTCGGAGATTTTTCTCTTAAAAACTACAACTTATTTTTTCGTCAATCATTATCCTGGGGTCGGTAAACTGGAAAGCAGTCTTTATCTGGAAATTCTACCTAAATTGCAGTTTTGTCCTTGCTTTTCCTAGTGACCTGATAGTTCAGGGAGATCACCCCATATGGAGAGCCATTTCCTTTGAATATTTCTCCTTATTCGTTTATCAATACTTATATTGAGGGTTTTTTTCCCCATATCCAGATTTTCTTCCACCCCTGAATAATCCTCTTTAACTGGAGGTTCCACTATTCAACCCCTCCAAATCTTGTTCAACCTCTCCATATTTAGTTCTTTTTCATTTTTTAGGTTCCCCTCAGTTATCAGCTCTTATTTGGAGGTTCTTTCGAAATTTTGGATTGTTTTTTATCAGGATATATCTATTTCTATCGAAATCCTCCTTTTTTACAGACTCCATATCCTCAGATCTTTTTATTTGGGTGTTTATTCGTACACACTTACATGGAAATTCTAATTAAAAACATAAGACCAGCCATTCTTATGCTGGAATACCATAAATACGCTAGTAGTTTAATCAAATTTCCCTTAAGGAGGATCCATCGATCCAACCTAGGAAATGACGCCCGTTCAAACAAATACATAGTTTTCAGCCTTCAGTATACACCCTCCGTCAAGTCATTTCACATTTGAAATAAGCCAGTATATCGCCAAACGTTTTATTTTAATCATAAATACGGTATATTGTTTTCATCAGACTAAGAGGAGTGAGAGTATAAAGAAATACAAAAGAAAAATTTCTTCGTTATCTTAACCACACGTTGTGACTCGGATCAAAAATTGTTTTATAATCAAACTTGTCGGAAATGTAATATGTCACAATTGTTCCACAATATATTTTTCTCTAAGTCTAATATTAATCAAGATACAGATGTCAGCCTCGAATTGACACCTCCAATTTAACACATATGATTTTCATTAAAAGTATTAAATTATTTTAAATATTTATTATTAAGAGAATCAAAGATTAGAATGTGAAATCATCCCAAGAGAGTAGCATTGCAGCAGATGGGAAATCTACTTAGTTTACACAGTACCTACGTGAATGAATTTTACTAGTATGAAGTTCGTTAATTTTTTTCAAGAAATAAATATTATAAAACACTATCCCAAGTCATCAGACACTGAAGAAGGAACCAATGAGAAACTCCTTCATGGGTATGGCTAAATCTAAGAATACTGCGAATAACATAGAGCCTCAATATACAAGTTATCAAAGAATAGCATAACAAAAAGAACTGAGCTATATTTTCACTCATTCCTCCTCAATAATCAAAACATCTCCATAATCCGAACGCGCCCTTACAACTATTAACTCTATATTGAAATAATTTAGCTCACGCCGAAATGTCAACTTTCTTAGCGGACCAACTCATTGTCTCTCGGAAACAAACATTTTTTAATCATTTATTTAACATATATAAAGTTCACAATATACGGTAATAATATTGAACGAACATGGGAAACAAAGATGTAAAGCTCCTTGTCTTGACTCGTAATTATCCTAAACTTCTACATAATCACGTTAACTATGCAATGCAAAATTTAATTAATGTGTATTTAAACGTTTGAAATATTTTTAAAAATTTTAAATTTCAGATGGTGTGTAAGACATGGGCATATTATGTTTGAATGGTTATTTTACAGCTAAAATTAAATGGCGAAAGACCAGAATATGCAGTAAACCTATTTCTATTAAAGAAAATATAGTACTGGGCTGAGTTGTTTAAAATTAATAAGCCCCATATATAAGATAAAAATAATTAAAAACTCTGTTTATTTTTCCACACATAATCACTTTTAACATGCTTTTTCCATGATTCCTATACTTTCAAACTTAAATTACCAACCACCTTAAAACACTTTTAATAGGGCGTTTTAGAGTAAACATAAGTCAACTGTATTTTTTAGATGCAATAATATAAAGGTTACATAAAGAGTAAATAAAAGTTTTGGTTCAGTTATAAAATATCCACACAGTACTCAATGCTTATTTTCATTATAGTATGTGCGTTCCAAGTGTTTGTGTATATATATATGGGTGTGCGTTTTTCCAGCTTAAGGATTTCAATTTGTTTATGCTGATTAGCAGCAATTTACTAAAAATGTATGCAACAGTAAAAATCAAATAAACATATCAATTTAAAACATTTTGGATTATTCGGTTAGATTTATTAGCGTTTCGACGAATATTTTCTGTTTTTTGCACTTTCCCCCTTGTAAAACGTTTAACAGTTGCCACACAAATCATTATTGTACTCAAATGTCTTCAGGAGCAGAAGTATACTCATTTTATTGAACATATGGATCTCGATATTTTGAAGAAAATGATTCCAAAATATTATTTCATAGACGAGATTAATAACCATGATTTTATTATATATATATATATATATATATATATATATATATATATATATATACATTCATTCTTGAACTAAAGGATGTAGTTGCGACCATTGAGTTCTTTTGGAAGCTTTTCGTATTGCTATAATGTGTATAACGGATACAAATAGTGCACTAGTAAGCCAAATATTTATTTACTGTTAGCCGTTTAGTAATATACTTTCGGGTGTATTTATTTTAAATCTCCAGCACTCAGAAAGGCAATTCAAGGCTTTGAAAGGTTGCTGATCTATTATTTATAACCCAATAATCAATGTTCCTAAAATGGAATGATGACAGTTTACTTCATGTACTCCTAAGATTATGAAGTCTTATATAATATGTAAATAAGGATCGCGTGTGTCTCACCGTACTGTAATTTGGAATTATTACATTTAAAGAAGTCCGTCACGAAGGGGATGCGTAAACTAAACAGAATTCCTTCTTGATATACTACAAGAAAAATCCATCACTCATTTATAAAGGTCTAGCGAAAGTCGCAATATCAAACACGTTCCGTGTTAACCTTCATTTCGATGACATCCCGTTGTGAACCGCATGTAAATAATACTTGAAAACATACTTCGTTATAAATTAACTTGACGCTGGTGTACTAAAGATTTTATGGAAATTCGCTCTAACCCTAGGAATTAGTGGCTTTACAGTTTCATTCAGTACTGACTTTATTACGGCTATATTTTATATTGCTTTTGTCGTGACAAGAAAAGCCTTAACTTACTTGCTAGGTTCCACTTGCTTTAAATTCATTCGAGTTTTTTCTTAACTTGCATTTAATCGTCGAATTACTAAATAAAGAAATTTTCTAAAACAGAGAACGAAACAATTAAAATAACACTATTCTTATTCGAGTCAAGTCAAATTTGAACTGTGCAACAATTGTAGTAAATAACTTCAACAAAAAGATTGACTATGTACTTGATATATACGGTGTTACTTTTCATAACCCTCCTCTCCTTCTTATCCCATTTCAACCATTATATTTTTGTATGGGAATATATAAATATATATATATATATATATAATTCTTAGGCCTGCCTGAAATATATTTAAATTCGGCACGAATAAATTCTTTTAACGTTTCCGATCGTTCTAACAAGAATGACATCAAAATTAAAATTCATATCCCTCCGCCAGTCCGCCCAGTTGTTACTCAATTACTTAAATTTGGCTCGAAGGAGTCCAAAGAACTTTTTCGTTTATGATTCAACTATCCTAAGATTAACTATATATGAATTTGATTTTTTAACAAGGAGTAGGGGTTTATTTCGAACTCAAAATAATGTATATCTTCGTATTTGATATTTTTTTTAAAAAATGAAATGAACAAATTGCTTTAAGATTCCAAAACGTTGTTTAAATTTATGAATTTAAAAATATTGCCTTCCGAGCTCCAGTAAATAAATAGACTTCGTAATAGGTCAACGAGAATGCTTCAATCGAATAGTATATATTTTTTTCTTAATAATTTAACTCGCATCTACTGTATAAAATTGGTTATCAATCCACAAGATGATACATCAATAGTAAGTATTTAACTGGTTTTGCCTAAACAAGCGTGTCTACCTTGTGATTTAGTGGTCTTGTCTTTCTGAAATTACTATCCCCCGTAAACCACAAATTATTCAAAGAATTAAACATAGCTAACAGCTCAGGGAAGCGCAAGTAATCATGTCTCAGAGGTCAATACTTTTCAGCTCATCAAAAACGCGTAGGGGTATAATTATTTCTGTACTATGTAAGTGGTTTATGTTTTTGACTTGAAGAGATATGTTGTCTAGGCTTAAAAAAAACAGTGATACCAGTATACATCTGTTACCAAATGAATATTTGCATGTTTATTCAAAAAATTGAGAAATTTTCTCAGTTTTAATATAAAATATAAGATTTAAAGTCACGATCCGTCATACACCTTTTTTTTTTGGTGTGTTTCCGTTTTATTTTCACTTCACTATTTTAAAAAGTATATGCCTAATTATATATTGATAATGTACAGTCTTAGTTCATTCCTGCCTAAATAATGCTTAGTTATTTCAACATAGGTAAATTAACAGCTTTAAATGAATTTTGTAGAACAATCTTACACCAAAATATACTTTGCAAGAGTATATATATTTGTAGCTCTATTAAAACACATTCTTTGGGCGTTAAAAAACAAATTTATTAAACGCCAATTACGGGAAACTATAAATAGGTTGACATTTTAAATTTGCATAGGATTTATATGAATTTTATAGTCTTAGTAAACCAACCAGAACGGAGATTGAAAATTACTGAAAGCTTCTTCGTAGCTATTTGTAGCACAGAAGACTTTTTAAGAACTTTTCGGTTTTTCAGATAAAAACCGAGAAATATCATCCAATAATATCTTTACAGCAATATTTACAAGTTCTTCATACTACCACCCCTCCCACCTCCACTAATGGAAAAACTGCTTCATTAAAAATAATAAATAATTAATTAATAGGAAATTCAATGAGAATCACATTTTTTGGGGATGTGATAACTTTTCATGTAAATGAGCTTTTTTATAGTGATAGAAATTATTACTATGAACCCAATACATATGTTTCTTATTTTTTTATGGGACATAAATTCTCAACTTTGTGATGCTTTTAAAAATTAGTTTTATCTACCCCGAAACAATTATTGACTAATGATTTTGAGCTCCATAAATATATATTGCGCTTCATTATCCGTAGAACGCACTGAAATTAATACAATGAGTTCTGAGTCACTTTGGAAATAGTTACTGAATAGGTGATGAAATAGGAGAGAGAGAGACCTGAGAACCAATGTAAATAAACGGTTTATTTTGTCTTCTTTTTTTATAAATCAACTTTATCAGGAGGCCGATAACTATGCCAGATAGGAGCAGTTATCTCGAATGACAGTGCTGCTGAGGATTAGGTAGTTGCCCTATGGCCGGGCGAAGCCTGGGAACTGTAAATCAGTCTGCTGGTGGAGTCAGGCCGGTTAGCATCCCCTGTCAAGACGGCAGAACTCGGTGAAAATGCCTCCAGTCATGTACGATATTCGTTCTCGATCACTCTTCTTCGAATTCTTCCTATTTCGAAATAAGGTATTCACATAAGTAACTTTTGTGACATTCTATTTTGTCTTATAACAAAGTATAAACGAGATATACACTAAAACTTTAGCGGGAGCCAACAATTTTATTAGGCACTAACGATTGAACCGAACTTAACAAAACTGGGTATGTCAATTACCATTAATTATTCCATAATTATAAGCTATATTAAAATTTTTAGGTTCAAACGGGAGTGGGGGTTATAAGGGAGGCCTGAAATAAAAATTCGCGATATTTCGTTGTCTATTTGTTTTTCGACAAACCTACATATAACAGAAGTTGTTTACTTTCTTATTTAGATTAACTTTTGATTTATACATTGTTTCGGGAACAATGTATGAAGCAAGTAATTTGCGTAGAAATATTGATATGCTCATCAATTCTTTCCAATATGAACTACCAGGTACCTCACCTGGAAAAATTAATTCAAATCTATGTTAATATTTTGACCTTGATAATTCAAAGCTATGCATAATGCACAGGAGACGGAAAATATGACAATATGGAGGACATTGAAGTCTTACATAAAAAATTAATTTTATTAATAAAAAATCCACAGCAACGAAGGGTATAAACCCTAAACACTGGGACGGGTAAATATCAAAATATTGTGCAAAGTAAAGCCTTGCCAAAAAAATACCATCTCCATTCAGCCAATACAGATCAGATCAGATTTGATAAAATCTTAGCTAGTCATTTATACGAATACAAAATTAGAAAATACGTATAAGTGCTATGCCAAAGTAGGTAATTATTTACGAAACATACACAGCCTAACTAAATGGTATTCTCTCCTGGAAAAGTAAATATTTAAATGAGCCTGGTTAAGAGCAACTATTATTTTAAAAAAGTACATCGTTCTTTCTCGTGTAGGCGTGTGTGCTGTATTTATGATTTATTGAATTACAGTCAGTTATTATTGCATATTAGGATTTCAATGCAAACTTTTAATCACCTGTACATTCAACACAAGAGAATTTGTATAAGCACCTTTGTATTAAAAAAAAAAAAAATAAGAAATCCTTTTGTACATTAAAAACAGATTGTTACTTAAAATGATATATGTACACAAATATACAGGAGTTGGGGGGATATTAAACAAAACTCTAACGTTTTAACGATATGTATTTGTAAATATAATCCTCAGAAAAAAAGGTTATTTCGAACGGTGAATTTAACATGTAAACTGCACTGGCCACTGAATGGTACTTCACTCACCCTGGAAAATGAATGAAAATAAATAAACAATTTTTTTATATTTGATTAGGGCAATGGTCATTGAAAACAAATATTATTCATACTAACGCTAACAAAAGTGCGGGGTTGGTACTTAGAAGTCTAAACATTCATTCGTCAATACCGTAGTTACTATATGTGTAAATGAAAAAAACTCATGTGTGAATTGGGTTTATAAAATATTTTCCAGTATAAAAAACTTTTTAACTTAAAACTTATCAGCTCCAGTTCTTACAAATATCCATTACTTTTGTCATAGTAATAACACGAGATATACTTTGGTAATTGTACTTTATTTATAGAAAAGTGACTGAAGAAGTTCTTTAAGTATCGTACTTAAGTTTATAACAACTTATTTTATTCAGTAGATCCGTTTTTTTTTATTTCCAGCAGTCAACTTCGGGTAACAAGGGTAGTTTATAAATACACACGCAAACACACACGCACAAACACACACAGACTCCTATATATATATATATAGTTTAGTTAGTATGTAAGTATTTCATGCGTGTTTGGCAGCTCACAAGTTTTCATCGGCATGAATAATATCAGAAATTATTTCGTTTATCATAGGGGAGACTGTCAAAACTGGCTAATTTATTACTGTCACTTTTAAAAAGTCCTTATAAATTGTTTAAAACACAAATTCCACTACATGATATTAATAAATATGGAAAAATTACTTTATTGGTCTATGAATAACCTTTTTCTACCAATTAAATTTCCTTCAACATTTTATTAACTTTTCTAAAAAAAAATGACATACTCATTACAATTAATGGGGTTGGATTATTTACAATTGATGCTGTTTTCTAGGCTGGACGGGACTAGAGATTTAATTTGGAATAAATAATATGAATACTATATTTTTAACTGATATTTATATCAAACACTAAAGATAATTTGTCTTTTCTGGATATTATATATTATACTTCATAGTTCGCTCCTATAAATTTTAAAATTATTTACATTTTTGCATTAGGGAAATTTTTTTTGAATTGGCCAGGGCTCAGATGAGGGCCTCCTAGCTAACTAAGCCAGTACTCTAATCACTAAGCTCCCGATTAATATATTATTTTATGAATGTTTATCTCTAATTTGCAAAAATATATTTATCAAAAACAAAACATCAATCACGAAATTTAATTTTTTTATTGGTTTTAGTTTTAATCCACAATTGGAAATAATAACTAGTTATATATATATATATATTGAATTAATTTTCTTACATATATCTTTTTCAAAATGTTTTTTTTTAATGGAATTATTGGGTATTGCTATTACCTGTTTTCTCATACTGATATTATAAAATAGTGGATCTGCTAGCAAACATTAGTCACTAATAAAATTAATTATTATAGGTCAATTACAATTAAGTCTTATTTTTAAAGTGAAAACATTATTTTTAATTGTCTATGCCTCCAGCCTGCGCTCCCGGCTAAGTGCTTTACCATAAGCCACAAACTGGAGTAACAACTAAATTAATCAATGGTACCCGAAATTAGACATCACTAAAAATTGTTGCTTAGATGGTAGAGCTTTGAAAATCTGGCCTTTGTAATCTCAGAAATCCTGGAGGCCCGACTTCAAGACCGGTTAGATTCGAAAAGTATGTCTCCCTAGAAAAATATTTAAAATGCAATAGTAAAATAATTGCTAACAATACTTTTGGTCTATCCACTCAGTTAATTAAATATGATTAATTGAGTTCACCCTCTGAAAGAAAGAAAAAAAAACTTACACTGTTATTCATTAACTTTTTTAGTCCAGCAGTTTTGGCTTATTTGAGTTTTATTAATTAGATATAAAGAGCTAAGAAGAGCTAATTAACAAACAAACACAGCCGTAATTAGAGATAACTCCTTTTACCCAAAAATTACCAACTATAATCACCAACAAAAATATGATCAATTTACAATAACTTGAGGGGAAAATAATAATACAACAGGGAGTGGGTTGCGAGAGTCGGGGTGGAGTGGTGGTCGGTGGTTGCGTGGTGTTTATGGAGAGGTTGTTGCAATGCTCGTGTTTAGGAGAGAACGAGAGTCAAGTGGAGTTTTTTAGGGGTGAGGTTGTGGCAATGACGGTATGTAGGACAGTATTACGTGGAGTTGTTAAGAGAGAGTTGTGTTTAGGAAAGGAGGTAAGTGGTTAAGCAGAGGTGTTTAGGGAGGATTTGTTACAAAGATGACGAGTAAGAAAGAAGGTAAACGGTTAAGCAGAGGTGTTTAGGGAGGATTTTAATTCCAAGATGGTGTGTAGGAAAGGAGGTAAGGGGTTAAGTGGAGGTGTTTAGGGAGGGTTTGCTACGAAGATGGTGTGTAGGAAAGGAGGTAAGGGGTTAAGTGGAGGTGTTTAGGGAGGGTTTGCTACGAAGATGGTGTGTAGGAAAGTAGGTAAGGGGTTATAAGTGGAGGTGTTTAGGGAGGGTTTGCTACGAAGATGGTGTGTAGGAAAGGGGGTAAGGGGTTATAAGTGGAGGTGTTTAGGGAGGGTTTGCTACGAAGATGGTGTGTAGAAAAAGAGGTAAGGGGTTAAGTGGAGGTGTTTAGGGAGGATTTGTTACAAATATGGTGAGTAGAAAAGGAGGCCGTGAGTTAGGCAGGAGTGTTAATGGATGGTTTGTAACGAATATGGTGTGCGAGGGAGGAGGGTGGAGGTCGCGTGGAGTTGTTTAAGGAAGGGTTGTTTCGAATATGTTGTATAGGAAGGGAGGGGAGTGCGGGGATCGCGTGGTGGTGTTTAGGGAGGGGTTGCTGCGAGGGTGGTAGGTAGGCCGGGGGTTGCGTGGCCGGCAACTGCTTGGGGGTGTGGACACCCGCCCCCTCCGCTCCTGGGGCTTTATCGACCCGATTTTATCTCCCACCCAGCCCCACTATCTCCCACCTCTTTCATTCACGTATGTGTTATCCAAGTATTATTCTATTCGCAGAATCCTCTACACGTCACAGCTAACCTTTCCACTATCCTCCCTTGGCCTACTACTCTCCGTGCAGGTTTATGAGCTTATATAATGATTTTCCCGGGGTCAATTCGGGTACTAGGTCACCTGGAGGTCATACTACACTCTACCTGTCTCGCACGAGGTTTAATAACTCCATTAAGGATTTACCACATGATTTTCTGGAAGCGTGCATTAAATTCACTTTCTTGTCTTTATGTTTACTATCATCTCATCAATGGAGTAAGACTGGAGGAAAAATTACTCTCTGTATTCTCATACTGTCTAAAACGATATTTAATGTTACATTTAAATCTAAGTAATACTAAATTAGGGATAAATTGAAGGTTTTTAATGGCAATTCACTATTTATATCATTTATTTGATATGAATATCAAACTTGGTATTAAAACAGTTCATGTAAGACAAAAGGCAGAGCTTGTTAATGGCTGAAATCAAATCAGATGAAGTGGATGTTTAAAGAAGAGTTGAAAAACCCCGTATATATGGTTCATTGAAAAATTTAACCATTTACAACTACGCATGTTGGAAATAATATATATTACACTTTTTTCACATATTTTGCTCTTACTCAAATTTTTGCAGAGGTAATTGCATTTATTCGCTTTTCAGACTTTTATTGTAGTATACTCATTTAAGACTTTCACATCACTAAATTCAGTTTCAATTTCAAACTTGTTTTCATAGGCTTCTTACTAAGGGGAAAAAAGAGTATAACATATGAGATAACATGTCTGAGTTATCCCAGGACGTAAGAATTTATGCGGGGTCGACTTTTTGAAGTTATAAAATTAGTTCCGAACTATCCTAATGGTTCCCTCATCTCTTTGCAAGTTGTTAAGTACATTAACTGTCAGTTTCCATGTTTTTTTCCTGAATCTTAAATTTTGATATAGCAAATATAAAAATCTGAACTTTTCGTGCATTAATTCTTTTCGATCTATTATAGCTTATAAATAATATTAGGGCGTAGTGGAAACATCCAATAACTCTTTGCCAAATACTCTCAAGATGATTCATTGACCAAACTATACAATCTTTCAGTTTGGAGATATTCTCCATAAAATATTGGTATTGACGACTACTGGTTCCCAAAATCTTTATTTAAATGCAACTTAAGTACTTTCTTTAAAAAATTGTTGTAAACGTGTTTATTTAGAGAACATTTTCGTACGACACCCACATCTATCTGTCCATTGAAATTTTGTAAAGAAGTCCTCTCTAATGAGCCCTCCGTCCTAGAAGCACTACCAGGGATACCGCTGAGTCTTTAGGACATTATGGAAATCCTTTCTGTTTTCTCTATATAAAACTTGTAATAGAAGCACGCATTTCTTTAGAGGATGTAAAAAAACCTTGTAGAAATTATTTTCCATGAGTTTATTTTCTAATTTTATATGTAACCGCTAATCCACTGTCAATTTTCTAACAAATATACACAATTGAGGATTCAGTTCAAAATATAATATCATGAGATATTATCTTGATGGTTAATTTTCGAGCCTTGTAGATATCAACCCAAAATATTAATACCGCATTTGCTCAAGTATTTTTTTGGGAAAAAATATTTTTTGTGAACTTCAATTTATTTATTTCCCTCGCAATAAAATACCGGTACGCACCGGTAATAAAGAAAATATAAATAGACATACCGGTTATATTTGTATTTCTTCAAGTTCGCATCACACGGAAATTTTCATTCACTTCCTTCTTCAATGGATTCTGTTTATATCACTTGCACTGAATTTTTTTGTACTTGTCTCAACCGATCGGGCACGCCAACCCATGCAACCTAGTAGATAGAAAAATGATGATGATGAAAAATGTAAATTTAAATTGCTGAGAATATGAGGGTGTTCGAGTGGTTGTGTATATTCGCATATTTGTTTGTTAACGTTCTAGAGGCGTCTATTTGTGTTCGACCTTTTCGAAACTGTTAATTTATAAGTTTACACAAATTAAAGACTGAAATTAGTCCAGGAGAAACTGGGGTTTAGATAGAAGGCCAAATGATGATCACTAAATATTTATTTTTGTTGTTAGAAAAATATTATATCATCAATCTTACTTATAAATAGTAGCCCTTCAATTATTATACTATATATTTTTCTGTAATCCTGAAGTTAACGGAGTTACTATTTTTTCGTTTGCATCTTCAGTAAACCCCCACTTCAATTTATACGATTTTCCCTTTAAGTTATTATTTATACAACTCATGTCCAGCTTAACCTTCAAGCGCTTTACAAAGAGTTCTAATGTTACATGAAATATATAATAGTGTGCAGATTACGTCATTTGTGCAAAAATGGCACTAAAAAGATCGGCTTTATGAAGACATAAATGCACTTTTGCCAGGAATATCTGATTTACATTATCAGTAGAACGTATTAGATTCTAGGCCTTTATGCCTCCTGATATCATCTGTGCCATGGTCGGAAACAGAAGTAGAAGAGGTAACTTAAAATATAATATTTTGTTTATACTTCCAATGCATAGATTTTAGTCGTGTTTATTCATCTGATTTATACCTCATACGTGCCACACTATTAACAACTTGCCATACTATTCTAATACCGATTAGGTCTTTTATTTATCAAAACTGGTGCATATCATAGAGGATCCAAAAGAGCTGCCTGTTATCCTTCCTTTAAATAGGAAAATAAATGTAAAGGATGGAATAGATAAAAATAATCAATAATGAACTATTAAATCAAAGTGTTAATTTCAATCGCTAGTTTTAATAATTAATATACAAATTAAAGAACATCTTCAGTTGACAACTTCAAGTTCATTGTGAAGTGTCTACTTTTTTTCAAAATAAGGCTATTTTATTTTATTATTATACAGTCGTAAATTTATTTCGAGACTTCAACAGTATTTAAAAAAAAAAACAATTTTAGGCCAAGCTGAGCTTGCTTCTTAATCACGTACTCTCGTAACGTTTTCCAGGAAATTTTTCGATCAAAGAAGATACACAAATGATCTGCCTCCTGCAGCATCTAGAAACGCAGCAAAAACTCCGATTATTCCAGACAAAGTTTTAAGTTTATTCTATTTTCCCTATTTAGAAACGTGGAATATGATATCACTTTATTTAAAAAACTATTTATGTGTAAAGGGTTATTTCGGAGATTGTAAAGCTCTCTAGAGAGGTCGGAAATCCACTCAAAAAATAGTTTCCCAAAGCTTTGTACCCGGAAATCCTTTCTAAGTAGTGCAATAGTAAGTACCACTCAAAATATTTTTTAAATGCAGTAGGCCAAACGTGAATTCAGCTGTTAACGGGTATCAGCACTCGGGCTCTCATGTTTCTTTTAAAAATCGTAGAAAAAGTGCGGGGATAATTTCTTAAAGAAGTAAGAAACTGCTAAAATAAACTACATAAAACTATGGCAAGCCAAAGTACGAAGTTCTTATTCCTGCTGGAATATGCACCCTAATGTTGCCGTCTACCATTCCCCAGTCATGAAAAGCGTACTTGCAGCCAAATTTACACTTAAAAGAAACTCTTAAAGAAAAAAAAAAACAAAGTTCAACAAAACAAAAGGAATAAAAACATACGAGAATAGGGGAAGGCTGGATGTAAAATTTGTTAATTAATAAAAGGAAAAGTGAAGGGGGGAGTTATACTTCACGAGTATTAATTAAGGAAAGAAAAGGAAAACGGAAAGTTAAAATACTGACCCCTTTTACAGTTGTTATTTCCTCTTTTCGTTTTCACTTACGTCTACCTCTTTACGTTTATTTTTGGAGTGTGTCACCTGGTTTGAAGATAGATTCATCCAATCTCGTAATCAAAGCTATATGTTTTAATTTGTATTGATGACTGTGCGAGCCTTAAGTTAGGGTTCTATTCCCAAATAAACTAAAAGTAGAATGCTTTAGAGTGTGTTGAAAGGGAAATAACATTATTTTTTTTAATTACCTAAAAAGAGTTTTAAAATATTTTCAAATACCCCTTTTTTTCTACATATGTAAAATTTTAATTAAGTATCACTGGAAAGCGTATATTTTGTATGTATAGTTTATATATATACGTGTGTGTGTGTGTGTGTGTTTGTCTGTTAACGCTCTAGCGGTCGCAAGTTTTGTATGGTCATTACCAAAGCCAATATTTAATCGTTTAATGTAAAAAAAAAAATATCGAGTTCGTTATCAGTAGAAATGGGGCCATTGGGACGGGGGGATTAGAAGGAGAATTTCGAAAATTTGAAATACCTCCGTTATTATATGTCAGATCGAAAATTGA
Source organism: Riptortus pedestris (assembly GCA_019009955.1). Lineage (NCBI taxonomy): Eukaryota > Metazoa > Arthropoda > Insecta > Hemiptera > Alydidae > Riptortus > Riptortus pedestris. Next base: position 77,326,360 of record CM032233.1, read on the forward strand.
ACTAAATCACTCTTATAGGAATTTAAATTACCTATAAATTTGTTATATACCTATTTTTCTATCATGAATATTAACAGTTTGACTGCCCATCCCACCTCGGGGCGTGAAACGCGGCGAAGAGGGTATGCCCGTCACGCCAAAGGGTGGTAACGTTTCATACCGCGTTCCACGAGTTAGTGTGACTCGCATCTGCCTGAGAGCGTTGTATCGCACGGGCGTCGCGCCAAATTTTAAATTTTGTGGACGCTCTCGGGCATGATGGGTACCTAAGATGGAAAGCCCTTCCTAGGTGCCCGTCACGCCCAAAGGAGTAATTTTTATTTCCTCCCTTTTTTAACCCCCACATTAGATTTGCAACGAATATCATTGGTTTTTTTTAAATATTTATGCATATTTCAAGTCAAATAACACGAAAAATGTAATGGGCCTCCAACCAAATTCACTTATTTTTGTGGGTAGTCAAACTGTTAACCTACATATTTGGATGTTTTAGTTTTCAGCCTTAAGTAAACCCCCACTCCTACTCGCGTCATATTAACATTAAGCTGTATTATCATGAACCACTTTATTCTAAGCGTATGTATCAAATATTGTTTTCAAGAGACCTTTAATAACGAGATACATACAAATATGTTCTAGTGACCCCCCCGCCGCTTTAAGTTTTTGGACTAATAAAATTTGATTTATTGAGATAAAAAATTGTCTGATTCATTATTAATTATAGTACTAGATATAGTACATAGTTTTCAATAAAATTAATATTTTATATTCTGATATGTTTCAGTAATTGTTTTTCTTTCCGGTGTGAGGTAGGCAGACCTGTTTACATTTCAGACTTTTCCCGTAGGGAGGTTTCTTATTATCGATTGTATTTATTCTCTTAATATTCACGGTGGTGTTTTGTAGATTTATCTATTGATAAACGTCACGAGAGAAATCAGCTTAGTTTACGAAGCCCTTGCGTGACGGACTATTTTTTTTAGTCTCTTCCTTCACTGTGATTGGTCGTAGTGCTGCATTAAAACATGTTCTACAGGATCGTATTTTGTTCCCCAGCTTGATGGCGTAATGTGGTAAATGTTTGTAATCTATCTGATAAACGGACAACCGTTCCCACAGGTCTATCCAATCCTTCCACTCGCGATTTTGAACTAATATCGTAACTACAGAATGTAGTTCATTGGGGAAGTGTCACATATTCAGTTGGAGTAACCCCAATTATTCCTCCACTAAAAGTCATGTCAATTAGCAGCAGTAAAGTATTCTTTCACTACTTATTTTTTCCTCCAAAGAAGATAAATTGGTTCGATATGGCATGCCTAGGAAGGACCTAGATAGAAATGAACAAGAGATTTTTGAAATATAGCCAGTAATTTACATTTCTTGAACATTAATTTATTCTATATAGATAGATTGAGCAAGGAGAATGAACCCTTCTCTTGAATATAGAATTGTGAAATGGGGAAATAGGAGTGGAGGTGAGGCAGATCAATGAAACTACGAACTCAACCGCACCCACCCCAATCCCCCTACTACACTTCTCAAAGACTCAAAACACACACGGATATATATATATATATATAATTATACACAGACTCATTTCCTTTGGCTTCTCGATCAACCATCATTAAAACCTGATGACATTATTTTTAATACTAATAATAATGACATAGTTTTTGCTACTGCCCTCAAAGACGTTAGAATCTTTTACTTTAATTTCAACGTAGTTTTAAAGTTTTCAATGAATGATTTTATATTAGCCATTTAAGCGAAAAACAAAAATTAGCAATACATCACGGAAGATCAGGTTTCAAGCTTACATACGACGGTCGTACTGTTTCCACCGGACAATTAGGAGGTTAAAGAAGAGATAAAATCTAATAATCGAAATAAACACTCTTGTTTAAAATTTAATTTTCTACATTTCTGTTTTTGAGGCTGCATTGCTAGGAAGTATTTTCATTGCGACGACTTCGGCTCTCTGCTCCAGCGGTTTGAATGTTCGTTGGTTTGCAAATTTTTGCTGGAATTGCGTCCATCTTCGTCAGGGAATAATTTAATTTGTATATTTCCTACATTCAATCATACGTTTTGAATTTTACTTTAATATGGCTTTCCACGTTTCAGAGAGTATGTCACCGTGTATTCTATTTGGTCTCTTGTTAATTTCGAGAGCACATTAATATAAAATTCAAAATATATGATTTAATGTAGTAATTATTCAAATTCAATTATTGCCTGACGAAGATGGGCGCATTTTCCGTCGAAAATTTGCGAACCAACAAACATTCAAACCGCTGGATAGATAGGGGAAGTCCTCACAATGAAAACATTCGACACTACATATATATATACATATATATATATATATATATATATACATATATATATATATATATATATATATTTGGCGCTATTTTGGTTTGATAGGTACAAAACTCGATATTTAAACGTTTTATTTAAAACTAAACATCGAGTTCGTTCACGGTTGAAATCAAACTAGTAGGGGGGGGGGGGATTTTTGGGGGTGGGAATTAAGAAAATTCAAACTATCTGCGTTATTATACGTACGTTGTTTGTATAAAAAATGTATAAAACAAATATTGTTTGAAATTTAATGTTCTATAAGTGGTATTATATGGATATGTTCTATATCTGGAATATTAACCGAGATATTTGCATATTTATTAAGTGTATGGATAATGGGCGAGATGAGATCGGCTATAGTCGGTTCTCGTCGTAAGATTCCGAATTAGTTCGGCCGTTTCTGTAACTGTTCTGCTCTTGTGAAGTTTTTTTAGACTCGTGTAACCTTTTAATTTGTGAGATATATGCAAATACGTTCAGTTCATCCCCTCCCTTCTTTAGTTCTTGGACTACAAAAATGTAAGTTCTTAAAATATATATCTGATTCATTATAAATTGCAGTCATAAATATAGTAAATACTTTGCGTGTTATTTTCAGATTTATATCAGTAATTGTATTTCTTTCCGGTGAAAAATATTATCAGCTCGGAGTGGTTGGCATTTAATTTGCAATAAGGTTGGTTCTATATACTTTTTCGATCCGACGTATAGTAACGGAGATATGACGATTTTAGCCATTAACGAACTTGATCTTTCTTTTTACATAAAACGATTAAATATCGAGTTTGGAAACGATCAAACAAAAATTGCGACCGCTAGAGCTTTAACAGACAAATACACACACACACACACACACACACACACACCTATTTCAATATATATATATATATATATATATATATATATATATATATATATATATAATTTTGACGGGACCTCATTTTCGTCATCTCCTAGGTAGGATCGATGGACATTTGAAGACAAGTTTCGAAAATGGCGTCATGAGTACGACTCAATAGCTGATTCCCCTCAAGGGAAATATGCTAGAAATGAATATTATAAATTTATAGAGCTATAACGACTAACACAATTAGTATGGTGCATTATTTCTGGCTATGGGATGTTTAGAATTGATGTCTTAAAAGCTTTTTTTTTTTTTTACTTAGGATGAATAATTTAATTTATGTAAGTATATATGCTGGAAAAAATTAACTATAGTCTTTTCAATATATTTTACCAATGTACTAACCCGTTCGTAGCCCTGTTCCTATTATGTTTTTGATATTGTTGGATATACTTGAATTTCATTTCATTTAAAACTGATGGAGATAAAATTGATGAGAGAGTTATTATAAACGGGACGAGATGGTTCAGTTAGCCGACTCCTAAGTAATTGAATTATTAATTTATCTTCTTATTAAACCGAGTAGGTGGCGTCATTAGATAAGATCTCGGGTATATCTTCAGCTCTAGTGGTAATGAGCATTAGTAATAAAATTCTCTTGTTTATCTACTAAGGAAGGCCATGCGACATCTCAATTAATTTCTTCTAGAAAAAAAAAATGTCTTGACCATGAGCGTTATCTACTGCCCCTCCCCACATTACGAAGAAGTTCGTCACGCAGGGGCTGCGTAAGCTAAGAATATTTCCCACTAGCTGGAATATAACACGCTGATGATATCATCCAGCCATCTATTCTCTACTTCTTCCGTAATAAGAAGCCTATGTAAAAGGAAATTAAAAAGTTAGCTGAACGTGAGTTGTTCAGTGACAGAAAATCGCTAGAGTACAAGTAGGGAAGCCGCTGTAACCTAGAAAATGCAAACTCTGTTAATATTTCAGTTAGAGAAAATATCTGTAGAACAATAGTTGTAGAAAATGTAAATTCCAACAACATTAGTTATATATATAATTTTTCGATCCAACTAATAGTAAACAAAATATTTTGAATTTTCAATCATTTCGCCCTCTACGGTCCCCTCCCTTAAGGACGATTTCAGCCATTATCTAATATAATTTTATGTTCCATGAAATGGTTATATTCTGAGAGAGGTGTTGACCAAATAAAAATCGTATAGTTTAGAACGTAGGATGAAAACAATATGTGCTATTCAAGAGTTTCGAATAAAATGGTACATGATATAGCGGCTAATTGTTAATATGACATATGTAGGAGTGGAGATTTACTGAAGATCGAAAATTAAAAATGCAAAACTCTCGGTCATTATTTGAAATAGAGAAAAAATGTATTGAACAAAATTTATAGGACATTAAATTTACAAAGGAATAGGTATTATTCAGTTTCTCGATCCGATAATTATGAAGATATTTAGAATTTTTGAAATTCATGACAGTATTGACACGTAGGAGTTTCCTGAAGACAGGCAACCAAACAAAAACTGTATAAAGTACTCGCTAAATATTGGAAATGCGAAAAATATGTAAAGAACAATAATTACAGTGAATTAAACTTGTAATAAGACGTTTTGACCCGACTTATAATAGCGGAGATATTTTGAATGTTAGCTCTCATCCTGGATACGAGTTTGGCCATGAACAAACATGATCTTAACTTTCACATGTAAGGTTTAAGCTTGGTAACGATCAAACAAAAATTCGACCAAAGAGCGTCGAACACAGAAATATATATTTGAAAACTTTTGTAAGCGAAATATGTGTAGCTTTTATAAAATATAAAATTGAGTCCTGAAGTTTGGCACATCCATATATATATACTAGCTCAGATACCCGGCTTCGCCCGGGAATTCATTTGAGGCTGAATGGTGATGGTATTTTTTAGCAGGCCTTACATTGCACAATATTTTGACATTTACTCGTCCCAGTGTTTAGGATTGATACCCGTCGTTGCCGGTGATTTGCTAATAATAGAATTATTTGTTCGATAATTCTTCACAGTCTTCGATATTTTTATATTTCCCGTTTCTTATACATGTAAATATCGTGAATTTTTATTTCAGGCCTCCCTTATAACTCCCCTCCCGTTCGAACCTAAAAATTTTAATATAACTTATAATCATGGAAGAATTAATGCTAATTGACATACCGAGTTTTGTTAAGTTCGGCCGTTAGTGCCCGCTAAAGTTTTAACGTATAACTCATTTATACTTAGGTATACGACAAAAGTGTATATAACAAAAGTTACTCCAAATAACAAAATAAACAACTTCTGTTATGTTTATATTTGTGGAAAAACCAATAGGAAACGAAATATCGCTATTTTTAATTTCAGGCTTTCCTTATAACCCCCACTCCTGCCCGTACATAGAAATGTTGGTATGGCTTATTATAATGAAGGCCTCACTGCTAATACACATACCGAGTTTTATTTAGTTCGGTTGGGTCTTTTTTGGCAAATAATATTGTTGACTCCCGCTATAATTTTTAGCGTATAACGCATTTAAACTTCGGTATACGACAAAAGTTTATATAACAAAAGTTACTCTAAATAACAAAATAAACAACTTTTATTATGTGCATATTTGCCGAAAAACCAATAGAAAACGAAATATCGATATTTTTAATTTCAGGCTTCCCTTATAACCCCCACTCCTGTTCGTCTCAGAGAAAATTAATATAGCCTAAAGTCTAAGTTGGGTTAGTAGTAATATACATACCAAGTTTCATAAAATTCGGTTCAGCCGTTTATGCGTGAAAAGGTAACAAACAAACAAACAAACATACACGAAAGAAACAAAATGCAGATATGGTGTCTATGACATGTGAAACGAAAAGTTAGCGTGAAATTTCGCGAAAAAAATCAATGTACAGACAGAGGTTACAATTTTATATATATATATATATATATATAGTTTTTATCGGAACTTCATTTTCTTCACATGGTAACTAAGATCGAGAACCATTAAAGAATATTTTTGAAAATTGCGTCATGCATGATGCAATCTCAACTGAAATCATAACTGATTTCCCATAAGGGGAATCTGCTAAAATGTATTAATCACCAATTGGTGGAAACAACTTAAGATAACGTACAACAGACAGCAAATCCTGAATTTTTCTGGTCCGATTTAGGGTCATTATGATATGAATGAACTTAACCGTTATTTCGTTAAACACTTGATGCCAAGTTCGCTAATAGACGATTGGACTAGGGCTGGGAGCTGAATCACGTCGAGGATGTTATACGTAATAAATCTTGTTTACCAATATTTTTGTACATTAGTCTTTCCACGTATAATTTGGTGAAACTCAAATATTGAAAGGGCTTTTGGTATTCTATCGATTGTGAGCCCTCAAAAAAATCTCCGTTCCTATTCAAGGACTGCCTACTATTGAACATTAAGCAATTTGGATCACATAATGTCTTAAAGCAGGCTTGAATTTATTGATACAAGGTCCTAGCTTCTGAGAAACTGACAAGATATTAATGAATATTATTATCTAATAGTTTGTTTCATTTGATATTTTTTTCTTTTTATTTATACTCTCCGTCGTTAAAAAATATTCTAATTAAGTGTAAAAATTTTTATGTAATGTTACAATAGGGTATGTCAAATAAAATACGTGTAAATACTTTGAACCATAACAAATAAAACAAATTATCATTAGCCAAAGAGTCGAAGTATTGATATTTCTGTCACAATAAAATAGAATTACTATCTTCAAGATGAATAATAATCAATCCAATAAGCTTTTCCAATGGGAATTTATGAGCGGTATCGCGAGTGGTGTAGTATATGACAGGTACATGTTGTCTATTTTTGAAATAGTTCAAAAATGTCTGGTTCTGTAGACCCGTTATTTAAGGGAACGACATATATCTAGAGATAATATAAGATAACGTATACCAGGTCTACTGCTACAGTTTTAATAAATAGAATTTTGTTTCCTTTATCGAAGCCAAAAAGTGTGCTTTTTTGTTGCTTCCATAAAGCAAAAAAGTTATTCCTGCTTGCTTATGTAAGGGATCTTGGGTCGAGAAGATTCAGAAAGATCATGGAGAGAAACTTGTTTTTTGGGGCGCGCAGACGCGTGTTGTAAAGTGTATATACAAGGTGATTTTCTCACTCGAACATTAACAAAGTCCGTCACGCAGGGGCTGCGTTAACTAAGCAGATTTCCCACGTGCGTTACTAATTTTCATTTATCTCAAAGCGAAAAAGTCCAATGAGAACAATATTTGGTGTTTAGGCTTCAAATAAAGTGCTTATTAACAATAACAGCATATCGTTAATATGAGATGAGTTGGAGTGGGGGTATACTAAAGACCAAAAACTAAAATAATGCAAATATCTCGGTTGATAACCAAGATAGTGATAATGTACAAGGTAATGTACATTACAACATTTATAGAACATTACATTTTCAATAAGATTGGTTCTATACAATTTTTCGATATAACGTATAATAACGGAGTTATAAAGAATTTTCGAAATTCTCGCCCTATCAAACCCCCATCCCCCTGGTCCGATTTCAGCCGTTAACTTGATTTATATATATATATATATATATATAGATATTTATATATATATCAAGTTTGGTAAATATAAGACAAAAATTGCGACCGCTAGAGCGGTAACAGACAAATATATAAACAGATAGAGAGAGTGATATATATATAGATATATATATATATATAGATATATATATATATATATCGGACCCCATTTTCGTCATCTACTATGTAGGATCGATGGACATTTGAAGAAAAATTTTCAAAATCGCGTACGAACTCAACAGCTGATTTCCCTCAAGGGAAATCTGCTAAAACACATTGACTGTTGGAGTCTACCTCTCATTCAATACGTTAACTGTTTCCAACGGCCCATTCAGTATCTCGTGCAGAATATGACGGAAAATAGTTTCTGAGATAATCTCAAATGAACAACCGAAAGAGACTGAGGTACCTTCTTTCGAAGACATGAAGCACTTTATATAATAGCTGCAACTAATAGAGGTCACTAATGCCTTGTTATTGGCCTCACTTTTATAGATATACTCAAGAAGTTCATATACTCAGTTAAGGAATAGGTTTGTAAGCATTTTAGCACATATCCCTAAAGGAAAATCAGCTACTGAGGTAGTACTCAAGATGCGTTTTCCAAAACATTTCCACAAATTTCTGCCTAAGAGATGGCTTAAAAGATGTCCTTTTAAAACTATATGTATATATATATATATATATATATATATATATATATATATACAATTATATAGATATGAGAGAGAGAAAGAGAGAGACAAAAGTGGGTGTAATGCTCTAGCGGTCACACTTTTCGAATGATTGTAACCAAACTCGATATACGAGTGTTTAATGCAAATTAAAGATCAACTTCATTAAGGGCTGAAATCGCACCTGGTGGAGGGGGGTTTAGAGGGGGATAAAATTGTAAATTCCACCTATGTCCCTCGATCCTACCCAGGGGATGCCAAAAATGAGGTCACTCCTAAACTAAAATATATAGATATAGATATGTGTGTGTGTGTGTGTGTGTGTGTGTGCGTGTGTGTTTAACGCTGTAGCAGAAGCAATTGTTGTGGGATAGATACCAAATTCGATATTTCAACGTTTCATGTAAAAAGAAAGATCAAGTTCGTTACTATCTGAAATCGAACCAGTGAGAGGGGGTGAATTTCGAAAAGTCAAAATATCTCCTTATTATACGTCGGATCCAAAAATGGTGTAGAACAAATCCTATTGAAAATTAAAATACCTATAAACGTTGTTATATAAGTTTTTCCTGTATCGTACATATTAACCGAGATATTTGGATTTTATAGTTTTCGGCTTCAAGTAAACCGCCCCCCCCCCCTCCTATTCGTGCCAAATTAACAATAAGCTGTTATATTATGAACAACTTCATTCTAAGGTTAAATACCAAATATTGCTTTCTTTGAAATTTAACTTTGTGAGATACATGCAAATACGTAGTGGGATGACGTCATCAATTGAGATTTTTAGTTCTTTACTCGAAAATGCTTATTTAATTTGTATCATAATCGATATTTAGCCATTTCGTTCAACACTAAAGATCGTGTTTGTAATGGGATGAAATCGGACATGGAGATTCAACAATTCAAAATATCTCCATTATTATGAGTCTGATCAGAAAATGTCATAGAACCAGTCCAGTTAAACTACTGACGTTCGTAACTCAAGTATTTAGTGAGTTATTCGTACTTTCTTCTTTGCAGCTGTCAGTAACCCCCACCCCTTTGTACTCAGTGGTTTACTTATAAATAGAAAATTTGTGGTGAGATGAGATCACAATTGTACTATACCAGCACGTGGGAAGACTACTTAGTTTACGCATCCCCGTAACGGACGTTTTATTTAGAAATAGTTAATATATTGTGACATTAGATCAGCAGTGTGTCATATCAGAGAAATCTGTTTAATCTAGGCAGCCACTGCGTGATGGGACTTTCTTGTCTAGGAGAGAGAGCTGAAAGGGTTATTGATAGATGCTTTTGTAGGGAGTATGGAGTTATGAAGAATTAGAGCTAGTAGTAGTGTGTAGCATATGGGAGAGGGTAAGTAGGGAAGGGGTAGCATATGACAGCCGGTGCTTAGGGGTGAGTGACCGCTTGCTTGCCGGACCGGGGAACACAGCTGCTCTCGCTCTCTCCCCCTTCGATGCCATCAGCCCCTCACCCAACCTCCCTCATCGATCCTATCCCTCCACTAGCCTTCCTATTCCATTCAAGACTGTCTCATTCACATTTACTTCCGAGTTAAAAAAAAAAAAAAAAAAAAAAAAAAAAATCCGTCACGCAGGTGCATTATAAAGTGAGTAATTTCTCAAGTTCGATTATAGACACCCCAGCCACATTTATGAATGCCAAGCACTTCAATAATATAAATTCATCACCCGAAAAATGCTGCTAGTATCCAAAGGACACTAAATGATGATCCCCGTTGGAAAGCTACACCTATTGGTGCGTTAAGCATTATGCCAACTTAAATAACGTCCTCCTCGCAGACACATTACAAAGTCAGCAATTCCCCAAGTTACATTATAGACACCCCAGTTACATTTATGAAGGCCAAACACCTCAATAATATAAATTCATCATCCGGCAAATGCTGCCAGTATCCAAAGGACACTAAATGATCTTCCCCGTTGGAAAGCTACGCATATTAGTGCTTTATGCATTATGCAAATTTTAAAAAAAATCCGTCACGCAGGGGCTGCGTAAGATAATCAGATTTACCGCATGCTGGTATGGCACACTAGTGATCTCATCTCCCCATAAATTTCTATTTCTAAGTAAAAATTCTCTTGAAGTGAATGCGTACTGAAGTCTGAAAATAATGAAGCACGAATTACCACTTAATTATTTATTTAAGTCAAAATGTATGCAACAACAATTGTAGACCAACAATAATTTCATTAAATTAATGCTATAGCATTTTTCAATTCCCCCATATGCTTGGTCCGATGTCAGGAATTGACAAATATTGTCATTTGTGTTGAATGAGACGGTTAAATATCGAGTATCCTGAAGATCAAATTGTCATTTTCGAGTTATGTAGGTCAAATTTAAAAAAATGATTTCATTCCACCACGTATTTGGATATATCTCATATAATAAATATTATTATTATTTATTAACGTCCACGTTTTGCAACTTAGGCTAATCGGGACGGGTTATCTACAGGTTACCACCCTTTTCTAGCCAGGGTGGGATTTTAGGACGTTATTTAATGAATTTCGTCACTAAATAATTTCCTTTGCCCAGGCAAGACTCGAACTCGCCACCCTAGGTTTACCATGTGCGATAAAGGTCAACGCTTTAGCTCGCATGGCTAACCTGAGCCCCAGTATAATAAATAATGGTTTAAACGGGCCCTTACTATGTGGGCATACATGTAATCAATTAATATTTTACATTTAATTCAAAAATGGTTATAAGATCATTACCATACTCTATGCTTACCGTTTCATTTACATCCGTTAATGGCGGAAATCGGTCCAGGAAAAGAGGTTGGGGGTTAGAAGAGCAGATTCAAAAGGTCAAATTATCTCAGTTATTATGAGTCGGATCAAAAAATGTTATTGGGCCAATCTCGCTAAACATTAAATGCTCTGCAATTGTTCTCCTATGTAGTTTTAGCAGATTTCCATTAAGGGAAATCAGCTATTGAGGTCGTACTCATGACGCGAGTTTCGAATAATTTCTTCAAATGTCCATCGATCCTACCCAGGAGATGACGAAAATGAGGTCCGTTCAAAATTATATATATATATATATATATATATATATATATATATATATATATATATGTCTGTTAACGCTCTAGCGGTCGCAATTTTTGTTTGATCGTTACCAAACTCGGAATTGAATCGTTTTATGTAAAAAGGAAGATCAAGCTCGTTAATGGCTGAAATCGGACCAGTGAGTGGGGGGGGGTTAGAGGGGGGATTTTTGATAATTCAAAATATCTCCGTTATTATGCGTCGGATAGAAAAATTGTATAAAATAAGTCTTATTGCAAATTACATTTACTATAAATATTGTTCTATACATTTATTCTGTATCTTGAATATTAACCGAGATATTTGCATTTGTATTCTGCGTGTGGTCGGCAGGAGTCGGCTATGTTCGGACTTTCCGCCGAGAGCTCTGGCGGCCGTTTCCGTAACTATTCTTCCCTCGTGAATAGGTTTAGAGGTTTCTTACAACTACAGTTGTTATTAGGCAGATTTCTCTATTGTAAAACTTCACGTGGGAAATCTGCTTAGTTTACGCAGCCCCTGCGTGACGGACTTTTTTTCGTAATTCGAATATTAGGCAGGTTATTTGTTTTCAACCTAAAAAATAGGTCAACTAAAATGACTAATAACAAAGCATGACAATAAATTAAAAATGCATGTTATATATTTACGGTATTATTAAAGTTCTTAACTAATTTAGTTTATTATAAGTAATTATTAAAATGATAAATTTCAGAAAATGTATTACTTGATTTTGAGTTATTATTACAATGAATGCATTATTTAAGTTCGGAATTTAGTATTATGTAAAGAAATTAATTGAATTAATTATAATAGCTTTGTTGAAGAAAAAAGAAAATGTTGACATATTCTTTGAAGAATATGAGTTATATTTATTTAATGTAAATAAATGCATTCCATTTCATTTTACATTTGCCCCACTTAGATGACCCAGATAACATCACCTCTCACATTAAATTCTGTATTACTCACTAAGTAAAGACTCGCATATGTGTTATTTAGAACGTGAAAAATTCACTTCATATATATGAATTTCCATTTCGCCTCTTTTCTAATCCCTGATCTGATTTCAGGTATTGGTGGTATTAGCTTTCAATTTTCCTTAGAACGTTTATATATGCCGTACTAAATAAAAATCGCAACCACTAGGAATTTTATAGCTAAATCATATCAATATTTACCCTTTTATCTGAGTCACAAAAAAAAATGTTTTTATCTTCCAACGGAACACATTTTTAGTGGTCTTGTTTCTACTAGTTGGTTACTTCCTTTTTTGTATACTTACTAATACCATTTCAGAGGACTATCCCAATAAACCAATACTAAAAGATTATTTCTAGCGTTTCTTGGATGTTGTTATTTTGTCTCTGGTATCATATGCCACCCTAAAAAATCTTTTCATTTTCCAGGGTAGGACCCTGGACGCTCATTTAAAGATATTTGAAAAACAATTGTGTCAGGCCATCCTCAATAGCTGAGGTCCTATAAGAAAAATATGCTATAAAGTTACTAAATTCTCCCATTTATCATTCAAATTTGTCAGAAGACATTTTTGGAGATATATGGACCTAACAATTTTACTTGAAGATCGTCTCTCGCCACAGACCGAATGGAGATTTTCGTCGCATACCTTCATTGACAATCTATTTATCTGAAACATAGATTCATCTAATTAGAAACATTTGCTGATATTGATTTAACAGACAACGTGTTCTAATGACTCTTAGTATTTGGGCTTTTTTTTTTTTTTTAAGAGAAGTAAGCTATATGCAGCTATCCGATAATATAGGTCAGCCATATCGTAAGATGGGATTTCAAGGGGTCAAATATCAAAATCGTTGATGTCTTGTGTAATAGGATATCAAACAGAAAGGTGGCTTAAGCTGAAATTAGTAAGTATTTCCGAGGCAAAAAAGGAACGTCCTTACACAGTTTGACATATTTCTTATTGCGAGAGATATTATGGCAACATTTAACTTCACGACTGCAAATCAAAAAATACTTCTATACAAGTTTCAAAGTTATTAAATTATTATTGCCTATATTACAGCTAAAACCGACAAGTTTTAGGATACGAGGATGCGAGTTAGAGGATTCGATAGCAATTTTCTTTTAGAAGAAAATCCGCTATACACTTGTTTAAATAGACTTTGGCTGTGTCTTTCATTTTTATCTCTATAAAGGGGGGCTCAGGTTAGCTGCATGAGTTAAGGCGTTGGACTTAATCTCACCTTGTAAATTTCGATAGACACCTGGGCAATAGATATTTATTTAGTAACGAACTCATTAAATCAAATCCTTAAGTCCTACCATGGTTAGAAAAGGTTGTTAACCTGTTGATAACCCTGCCCAATTAGCCGCAGTAGCATAAAGTGGACGTTAACAATTTATATCTATTACAGAAGCTACAATATTTGTCACATGGCATCTGGCGGCTGTTTAATCGACAAATTGTAATTTTATATAATACAGATAGTGTGATTTTTATTAAATGGTTGACCCAGTGAAATTGGTTCTTTCATTGTTTACCCATTTAAGAGTGTTCTTTTTTTTTTTTGTATCTACTTTCTACCAGAATTATTTGCACGGCATATTATTACATTGGCAAATCTAACAGTAGTGAAGTAAATGATATATTAGAATTTCCCAATAGAAAGTTATAGAATTGTATTTCATCTTGAATGGTATTCAAGACCAAATACACTCCTAAAATAGTACTCTCTGAACTTAAAATCCCAAATAATCATATTCTTTTCATGGATATCATTTATGCTCACACACATTATTACAATTAGCTACTAGATCAGAAATTTCAAATTGCTGGAATCGTTGTTAATGAACCTCATAAATTAAACACTAGTTCATTTATTTATTTTATTAAATTTATAGATTTTTAGTATTATAACAGTCAATTTACAATCAATTCTGAGATTACTATTACAGGGAGAAAATATCGATCCGTAAATGGATGCAATTCATAAATGTAGTCTTTGAGAACATAGTAAAGAAAAATAAAACCTCTTAAAATTAATACTTTAAAAATTTATTAACAATTTCGTAAATACCCCGCATACACATAGTGAGCAATAAAATGATCATATGTATTTAACAGTTCTCGCGTTGTTGTTAATGAAAAGCCAAATATTTGTCTAAATCTTTACTATTTTGAAGTAATGAACATAAAAAAAAATACCTGACATCTACAAATGTAATTTAACAATACTTATTCTTGCAGCTAAATGTTCAAACTGGGCAACAGTATTATTCTTCAAAATCCGTCAAGATAGTGCCATTCTGTGAGGGTGGAGGGGGGGTGATATTTTTGTGAATTAACTCTTTCTTACTCAATTTTACAGATTACAGAAATAAGTCTTCTATTTATTCATCAAAGGGTTTTCCAGAATAGTTACAACTTTGCAACATGCTGAGCGCTCTGAATTTTATACAAATTGGCAAGATGTTTATTCATAAATAAATTCAACTTGAATGCTATTAATTATTTTGGATCCGTTTTAAAATATGTGATTCACGTTAGAAAAAAGTACTGCACAAAAGCTCATTTCTAAAGAGAACAGGGTTTTGGATCTTTTTGATAAATTTTGTGAAGTTTGAAGTTCGTTTTGAATAGCGGCAATTAACATGTATATCCACAGAAAAAAACTTGCAGTGAGCTGCTTCAAGTTGGATGCCAAATTTAAATTTCTATGAAATAGAAAAAACATGTCAATTTTATTGGGAAATGTAGTAACTGCATTATTACGATGGCAATTTTTTATTGATATTTAGGCATTATGATGCGATTGTTCTAAACAATAGATAATTGAGTCATAGCTGTGTATAGCATGGGATTGAATAGTTGTGTAACAATTGGAAGAATGGGATGATGGTCAATGAGAATAAAGTTACACTTCTTTACGGGTTCCCTTTTTAGTAGATTTCCCTTAAGGGAAATCAGCTATTGAGGTCGTACTTATTACGTGATTTTCAAAAATTTTCTTCAAATGTCCATCGATCCTACCCAGGAAATGGCGAAAATGAGGTCCTCAAATTTATATATATATATATATAAATTTGTCTGTTAACGCTCTAGTGGTCGCAATGTTTGCTTTATCGTTACCAAACTCGATATTTAAACGTTTAATGTAAAAATAATGATGAAGTTCGTTAATGGCTGAAATCGAACCAGTTGGAGGGGGGTTTAAAGGAGAAAATTTTCGAAAATTCAAAATATCTCCGTTACTATACGTCGGATCGAAAACGTGTATAGAAACAATCTTATTGCCAATTAAATTTACTATAACAATTGTTATATACATTTATTCTCTATCTTGAATATTAACCGAGATATTTGCATTTTTATTAAGTGTGTGTGGATAACGGACGAGATGAGATCGGCTAACTTCGGTTCTAGTCGTGAGTTTCCGCCAAAAGCTAGTTCGGCCGTTTCCGTAACTGTTCGGCACTCGTGAAATTTCTCTATTGTAAAACTTCACGTGGGAAATCTGCTTAGTTTACGCAGCCCCTGCGTGATGGATGTTTCCTGTATAAGATCTTTTCAAATGTGTCCACTGTTAAGTATTTTAATTGATGAGTGTTTGAGAAAATGTATTAATAAGCTTGGCATGTAGCCCTGAGTTCTGCACTCTTCCAGTTTACAAACGATATTTCTCTTAAAAAGTCAAAAGCGTTTTGTAAATCGATAAATATTTCTACCAATTCTTTGCAGCATTCAAATGGTTCGCGTACATATTTTTTATTCTAGCACCTAATCCAGTTTGCCAGAGCTCTTGCCATTATCTTCAACCAATCCATGTATTCTCGAAACATTAGCCTTTTAAATAATTTGAAAAGAGTATAAATCAATGAAATATTGTAATTTGATTACAGTTCCATTGTTATTGAGCTTATCTTTTTTAGATTATGAGGTGGAATTGATTTATTCCATACTTCTGAAGTTCCGAGATTTTATTTATGGAAGAAAGAAACACATTTATTTTTATTATCAGTGGATAAGTTCGTGATCATGGGTTGATATATATATATATTATCAGGTCCAAGAGCTGTGTTTTTATGAAACTGTAGCACTTGAGTTAATTAGGCATAGCTGAAAGGATTATTATGTGTCTGCGAGGAATCTGCTATTACTTCATTTGATTCATTAATACTTTCTTTTAGAGGAACATTCATTCAATAGTTGAGTTTAGATGAAATAGATTAAAAATGCTTCCCCTCCAATATCCTCAGTAGGATTTGTTTAAATTCTTGTTTCGGTATTATAAATAGTTAGGAAGGCTTGTTTTGATTTACGTGCAGTTTTAACTATACTCCAAACCTTAGTTACAGGAGTTTCAACTTTGAGTATACAGTGCCAATTTTTTCAGAACCACTCACAAACCAGTTAAATTCATGTAGAATGGCTGTTTCATATTTTATTACTTTAAAATTTTACACACAACTGAGGGTAATGGGTGCTGGAATTGCCTTGAGTTTGTTTTTGAAAAGCAAGAAAAGTCAAAAATTCAAAAGGGATTTATTTTACTATGTTATGCCCATTAAATTTTATGTTTTATTTTTCTACAAAATGATTGATGTCATTCGATATTCTAACATTTTTCGAAGCTTTCGCTACGGCTTTTCCCTTACTAGAACTTCAGGCAACGGGGTAAAATGAGTACGCAAACGCTAGTCGAATCTGCCTCCACTATTCTAGAAGTCGGAAGCATTACACCAGGATGAGTGGATGTATAAAGAAAGTATAAAGCATGCACAATCGTAAATATCTTCTTTATTAAACAACGTATAGAAAAATTTCATAGAACCGGGTTGTGTCCACACATTTCTTATTCTTCTTTTTACTCTAACTTGAATGTAAGCGGGATTATTTTTTTTTTCAGCTTACAGTAAAGGCCCTTTGCTACACATTCACATTAATTAATTATACCACTTAATATCTGAAGTACAGTTTAACTTGCACAGGTTCAAGTCAAATTTACACGAGGTTTTTACTAAATATAGAATTCAATGTCAGATTCCAGGAGTTGGAAAATCTGCTTAGTTTAACAAAATTTTATTTTTAGAGAATTTCATTTAGTTTCATATATATTCGAGATGGCATATTGAAGATGATGCTATAGTCATTTAATCCTTGCCAACAAAAAAAGTATGCCATGAATGGAGTGTTTATGCTTGAAATCCTTCACATCTGAAACTGAGTTAAGCCTCTTATAAATCAGATAATCCCTGTCTCTCTTCAAATTTAATTCTGAAAGTTTATTTAAAATTAAATAGAGTTTCGTTTCTATATTCTGTGTGTAAACTGATGCGCACAGAGGGAGGAATAAATTCTTTTTATAAAACAATTATATGTGTAAACTTATATTAAGTAAAATTCTTAAGTTCCTTTTGATCAACGAGGTCTATTGGACCTTGTGTTTTTGGATATCCATCCAATAACTAAGGATTGCAAAGAAGGTCATTAAAAACACGTAAATTCTTTTCATTTATATATATATATATATATATATATATATATATACATTATACTCGCCCTGAATGTTTCGCGTATTCTTACGCAGATTCGGGAGCCCTCTAACACCACTTAAAAAATTATACATAACACTAAGATACAACCATCATCCAGAACGACCACGTCATGACTAGCTGTAAAATAGCGGACTAGCCAATAGTTGAGCTGCAAACATCTGATCTATCAACAGGTGATGGAAATGATTTCCTCAGGAATTGATTTTATTTAAAACACCCAAAATATGTATAGACATGGAATAAGTAAAAAATGTAAACTACATAAGAACAGACAAAGATGTTGTTATTTGTCTAATGTGTGAATAAAGATTAAACTTAATTGTGTTATATCTGTTTTTTTATTAATCACATTCTCTTCATTCTTATCAATCTGTATATTTTATTTTTCTCTTTATTGCAATTCTTCTTTATATAATACCTTTAATTTATGAGCCAAAAAGGTGTGTACTTTTTAAAGCGTGTTCCGTAAAGTTCTCATCAGTTCCGTCAACATGTTGAATTATTGTTTTATT